>PVLA01001187.1:339409-392211 GCA_004027455.1 Hydrochoerus hydrochaeris
AAAAACATGAAACCAAAAAGTCATATAAAACCACAGTACAAGGTGATCTACAATGATTACTGTGTTGTTTCTTATTATCTTCAATAGAATGTCTATATCATCAGGCATAATTGAATATAGCAGTATAATTGAGTAAAGCAGTAAATAACAATATTAGTAAAAATAAAACATTGTAGACAGTATAAAACTTCAAAGGCAGATAATAATCAAACCATAGTGAATATTCTAGTGGATCTTGTCATCTTAAGGGCAGTTGCCTATACTCTCAGACTTGGTATTATCAATCATAACAGCTTTGAATAAAATCTATCAATACAAAACAACTATCCAACAAACAAGATTCAATTACAATCAATCGTAGTAAAACAGTGTAGGTTTTACAGAGTTTTAGATTAAGTTAATAGGAAATTAAGGATGGTTACTATACTATATTCTGTTATTTTTAGGATTGTTGTCTGTGCCCTCAAATCTAGTACAGGGAGAATGACTGAAACAGAATATAATGCACCTAAGCAGAGTAGTGTGAGTAATGTGGGTTTTAAATCCTGGTGCACTATTAACAATATAGTGTATCAAAGCCATCTATGTTAGAGATTCTAGCCATCCTTCTCTGCCTCATTTCTGGTATGCTATTTTTCTGCCTTTGTTTGTCTAGTTTTATCTTTTATTCTACTGCCTGCCCAACTCATTGAGGCCTTTCTGCCACTGTTCCTAAATTCCTGTTTTTTTTCTCTCTCTAGAGTATCCTTCAGTATTCTCTGTAGGGTTGGATTGGTGGTCACAAACTCCCCCAGTTCCTCTTTGTCATGGAAGCATCTTATTTCTCCATTAATTTCTAGTGACAGTTTTGCAGGGTACATCAATTTGGACTGGAGGTTATTTTCTTTCAGGACTTGGAATATTTTGCCCCATGCTCTTCCTGATCTGATGGTCTGTGTTGAGAAGTCAGCCATGATTCTGATGGGCTTACCTTTATAGATAATCTGTTTCTTTTCTCTGATGGCTTTTAATATTGTTTTTATGTTGAATTTCTGGTATCTTGATTATTATATGTCTGGGTGTAGATCTCTTTTGGTTGTAGGTGACTGGTGTCCTGTATGCCTCATATAACTGAATGTCATTTTCTTTTCCCATGCTTGGGAAGTTTTCCTTAATTATTTCCATGAATAGCCTTTGTAATTTGCCTGATTGTATTCCTGCTTTTTCGTTCATGTTTCTTATTCTTAAATTGTAGATTCTCTTGTCATCTTTTAGCCATGTATTGTTACTGCCTGTTTCCTTGTTGTTTTTAAGAGATCCTGACTTTCATGATCACACATTGCAAACTTGTCTTCAAGTTTTGATAGTCTATCCTTAGTTTCTTTTAAGGAGGTTTTCCAGCTTTCAATGGAGTTTTTAATTTCCTGGTAGTCTCTTTGAATCTGCTTCATGTATTCTATATTTTCTTTATATTCTATATCAAATGTTTCTCCCCTTTTTTTGTGTTCCTCCCTTCTTCCATCTGTATCATCCTGAGATGCTTCCTGAGAGCATTTCTTTTATTACTCTACTCATATCTTGCTTTACCTGATTTAATATTTCTGTTTTGAGCTCATCCACAAGGTTCCAAAAATATCTCTTAATGTCCATTGAAGCCATGTCTGATGTTGTGTGTTTGCCGCCCTCAGTCTCCCTTGATTTTTCCTTCTCCTGTATCAGTGCTCTCAGGGTTCTGGGCTGAGGGCCTCCTCATGCCTCTCTCTCCTGTCATGTCCCTGGCTTCCTCCACACGGGTTACAGTGCAGGTCCCAGCCCACTTCCCTGTTGGCCACTTTCCTCCGAAGCACACTGATGATGGAACTCCGCCCTCTCCTGCCTGCTCTTGTCACTGAGGTTTAAGCAGCAGCTGTGTTTGCAGGCCCTTCCCCACTGGGCCAACCAAACTTCAGGTGCCTTCACCCGGTTAGTGCTTGCTAGGCATAGGTAATCGATTTGTGATGACTCCTTGGGTCCCAGCCAGAGGTGCTGCCCCATCCAAGCAAATTCCACAGATCTGCTCTGGGGAGGGAGGAACAAACTGAAGTCACTGTTGTTCCCAGTTCAGGCTCCTCCTGCCTGATTCCAACATGTCACCCATTTGGTCATGCCCTTTCCATGGTGGGGGTCTCATTCCCAGCACTGACCATGGATTAATGAAGGTCCCTGCACCAGCTTCACTCTCCATTGGGCTAACCAAACAACCAAACCCTGACTTCAGCACTGCTCTGCTTCCTGTGAGTGGTGGTGGGAACGAGTTTGGGTGGCTCTGCCAGCCGGCATGGATTTAGGCCTTTGCAAACTCGGTAGGTTGCCATGAACGAAAATGCTGTGTCCCATAATTTTTAGCTGTTTCAGTTGTAGTCCTGAAGTATTTGATGAGGTCTTTTAATGTTTTAATTTCTTCCTGTGTCAAGAGGATCCATCTCCCTCTGTCTGTATCTCTCCAGTGTGTTTTATTCTGGCAAATGAGTTGTTTCTCCTAGAAGGCTTTGTATTTTGTTGCTCACTGATCAGCCATCTTGTCTTCTCTCTTTTTCTCTTTTAAATAAAATCAAATAGAATCATATAGAATATAGTAAAAAATTGGCAAAATACAAATTTGAATCCTTGATTCTTAATTCTTTTTTGTTTGATCTGTTTTTTCTTTTAAACTATTTAATTTCTTATTTTGATTATGTATATTTGTTGAAATGATGTATTTTAAAAATAATATTTTAAAAGCTTCCTTTTTGTTTCTTGAAATAACATTGTAATTCTTTATGTGAATCTTTGATATCAGGCTTTACCATCATTATTTCCATTTTTAGGCTACAGTTTGCAATTAGCAATATTCATGGTCATTGCACAAAGCTAAGTTCACTTTTTGAGTCACTTAATATGATGGTTAACTTTAAGAGCATCAACAAGATTGGCTTATGAATTGGCCAAAGGCTTAGTAAAGTGCACTTCTCAGTGTGTTTGGGTGGGTTGTGGAAGCATGACATGGGGTCTTATATATAGACTGACTCCTTCAGCTTTGGCATGGTTCCCCACTCTGCATGTTGAACTCAATGCAGTAAATATCTTTGATTTGTTATACCCTTCCACCATGTTTCTGCCTTGGAGGCAGTCAACCCTGAATTGAATTCCATGAAACTGTGAACTAAACTACATCTTTCATTTAAGTTTTATGTATGTCAAATATCATGTCTCAACAGACTAATACATAAATCTGACTAACACATAAAAATTTTTTACTAGAGAAGTGGGATCATTACTGTGACTGTACCATACCATGTGTCTCTATAAGCTTTTGAGTTGTTTTGCTTGAGGAGTTTGGAAAGGATTGGAGATTCATTCTATACAGAGGAGATTAGTGCCATTAGAAAGAAACTATTTTTTATGTAGACAAAAATGGGTGCCATCAAGGCATCTCAGAAAAGGACTACCCATTTCAAGCTCAAAGATACAAAAGTATAAATCCTGGGCTCCCTGCATAGGAAGGGCCACCTAGGGAATATGTTTCTCAGGATTCATTTCACCATTCTCAACAATCTAGGCACTCAGAGACAACTGCAGCTATCATCTAAGGGGGGCTGGTTAGAGCTTCCACAGATAACATACCTTGGCATTACCCATATGATGCTGGTTTCATCTGTATGCAACATTCAAGAGTTGTCAGGTCAGAGAGGCTACCATGAAAATTTCAAAAGAAGGCCTGGGAGCCTCTGAAATGATGGTATATGAGAAGTGAAGTTAAAGTTACAGGGAAGACCTGAAGAAATCAGAGATGGCAGTAACCCAGAACATGTGGTAAAGAAAGCTACAGACAATCAGTTGAATCAGGCTAAGAGAGAGGTTATGTGAGCTGCAAGTGCAAAGCCACAGGAATGAGGGAACTTGAGATTTTTGGAGCCAAGATTTTGTACTTGGAGATTTAGGACTTAGTGTTTGACAGATTGGGCCTCAGTCTTGCTTTGGTCTGATTTTTCTCTATTCCTATTTTTCTCCCTTTTCTAGTGGGAATGTTTGCTCTATGTGATTATATCCTGGAATTATGTAACTTTTTAAAATAGAGTTTTGTGCAAGAGTTTGTGTTGAGTCTGAAAACACAGTTTAACTTTGACATTTTAAAAATACTAAGACTATCAAGATTTTGAGAAAGGGTTATTGTGTTTATGGTTGTAAGCAGGACAGCCATGTTAGGTGAAATAATGAAGTAGCTATTTTATTTGGAAATGAAATATTGTTTTAAAGAGACATACTTGGCTGTCAGGTTGACAGAGAGTGGGGTGTGATGGTTATCATTAATTTCATCAACCTGATTAGATTTAAATATGCCAAAGGGATTAGTAAAGCACAGTTCCTAGTGTGTCTGCATGAGTCATAGATATGCAATATTTAGCACTGTGTATATTCCCTGACCCCTTCCTACCTGGTACTATTCCTCTACTTTTTTTCCTAGTCATAATGGACTAATCATCTTTGCTGCATCTTTTCCTTCTGTTTTGTTTGTTTGGTTTTTGCTTCAGAGCCAGTTTACTATGGAATAAATCCCCAAAGCTGTGAGACAAATTAAATCTTTTCTAATTAAGTTGTGGGTATTGGATATTGTGTTTGGATGACAGGAAAGCTGACAAAAATACGCATCACAGTTCCACAGAGTACATCTACACTTAGAAATATTTTGTAGTAGTTCTTCCTGAATCTTTGTGCTTTGTTCTTAAGTTTTTCCAAAACACAAATACTGTTTTCACAACATTAACACAATTAAAAAATCTTGCAGATATATATTTACAATCTCTATAATTTCTCTACTTGCTGAAATGGATTTAATCTTTTAAAATATTTTATTGTGACTTGTAGATATTAAAAGGACACAAAAGTGTAGAATTTGATGAATAATCATAAAATGTATTTCAGTGTTACTACCATGAAAGTCAGAAAATAAAACACTACCCAGCCCATAACTCCAAATATCCCATGTGTCCCTTTCTTACTGTGAATCTCTCCAAAAATAATTCTATGTTTAGTTTTCTGACAATTTCTCTGTAGTTTTCTTTTTACATTTGTCACTCATATATGTGTCCCTAATATTATGGTTTGTATTTGCTTGAATTAAAAACTATATGAAATTTGTGATACTATGCATACTATTTTGGAAACAAAATATCGGTTTAAATATTGTATTAATATTTGTCATCCATTTTTCACTTTTTACTCAACACGTTTATGAGACTCATTCATGTTGTTACAAATAGTTTAAGTCAGTATGTTTTCTTTGCTAAATAGTATTCACTTGAGTGAATATTCCACTGCTTATCCATTTTATGTTTAAAGGACATTTGAACTATTTTCATTGTTTGGCTATTTCAAAAAATGCTCTCTCTTGATTTTATTCATTTTTAATTTTTTTTGTAGTAGGGATAGAACTCATGTTCTCATGCTTGCCAAGCAGACACTTAAGCTGCTGTACTAAACCCCCAGCCACTTGACATTATTTTATATCTGCCTGGTAAATGAGTAGAACTGATAGAGCATAGGGTTTGTATATCTTCAACTTTTATAGATAATGTCAGTCTAGATACTTAAATCATTTTATTCTCACATCAGTTGATTTCATCAACTGGTTAATTCTTTAGCAACACTTGGAATCTTTTTGGAGTGTTAAATTTTGCCAAGCAAGTGAGTTTGTTATGGTATGAATTTGTTGATTACATTTGTATTTCCTTGCTGATTGATAAGGGTTAGCACCTTTTCTATTATTTATTGACTGTTTGAATATCTTCTTTAAATGTTCCTATTTAAAACAAGAATGAGTATCTGTTTTGCTGTTGGCTATTTTCTTTCATTTTGCTTTGATATCTTTTGGAAATGAAACTCTATTCTGTCATTATGCTGCATATATATTTTCCTATTCTTGATTTACCTTTACTTTCTTAATGGTACATTTTGTTAAAATGATTTCTTAATTGTAAATAATCAATTTTACCATGTACCATTAGTTTTATGATTTCCACTTAAGTCATTTCCTTCTAGCTCAAGGTCTTGAAGATAAACGCATAGTGTCTAGAAACTTCATTGTTTTTCTTCTCACATTTAGGTACAATTACTTCACCAGCTCTGGTTGTTATTTTTATTTATGTGTAGATATTGAGTTCTTTCTCTAGTTACATTAAAGACATACTTTTCTAGGAACTATTTCTGATTTTCTTATGTTATCTGATTGCCTTCTTGCTATTTACCATTTCTCCATCATTGTAGTGAATTCAAAATAAAACTAGATTTCCTTCTGCCAGGTGAAATGTCTAATTTAGTATTATCCTCTTATATCCAATTTAGATACATTTTGATTTACTGGCCAAACACTTCTTAAATAAGTATTTCACTGGTCACAAGTTACTTCCTTTTAATGTAACAAAAGTGGTTACCAAGTTTAAATTACATGTTTTAAATTCTACATAATAAGAAATTTCACTCTGATGCCAATTGTAATTGACCAATGATACTTGGGATTATTAGCAATTCATGCCTGAATATTAAATAAAATTATTGTTTTAATATTAATACTGAACTACTAACTTAATGATTTCTACATTTTGTGAAAGCTTCTAATGAAAAACTTACAGCATAAAAATCTCCTCCATTCTCTAATCATTTATTTTTTTAACCAATAGTTATTATTATGCTAGTGACTTTACCTTGGCCTGCTCTCAAGAAGAATGTATGATTATACAGGAATATTGAATGCATTAAGAACTGGGTCAAATATGTATTTCCAAATTTCATGCTTGAAGAGTTTTGCTTTGATTATATTTTTGCTCTGTTTTGTGTTGATTCTGTGAAAACTGACAGATCCAAAGTCTATCCCATTTCACAAAGTGGCAGAGATTCCCTGTAACATCTTCCATACCATTATGCTTGCAATTGATTGCAGCTGTATCCAGAAGAAAGGAAACAAATATTTTGTCCATTCTGAAGCCAAGAAGTATATTAAATTTGGAAACATATCATTGGCGGACAATTAAACTCAGAAACATGAGATTTGTTAACTTAAAGTCAGGACTTTACTCTTTGTAGTCACAGCTCTTCTGTAGGAACCTGGGATCTGGCATTTAGACTTAATATCTGATGAAAAGGGATTATTTCTGTAACTTTTTTAATTCTGAAAGATTTTATTCTTTTCTATAGTAATATTTTTAAATGTTTTTCTTTGTCAGAGCCATGCATTTTAAACATAAACATCTGTTTGAAAAAGACTTATCCTTGAAACTTCTATGCACATATATGACAGAGTTGTACATAAAAGCATGCTTTGTTAAGTGATAGCAGAAAAGATAGTTTTCTAAATCAAGTTTTATAAAATAAAGATGAGGATCCATTTTATTCAACATACATAAATTGGAACAATTTCTGAAAATAAGGGGAAAAAGTATTATTTTGTTTATTTGTCATCAGTTTAACTTGAAAGCTGTCATATTTATTTTAATATACATAGGTATCAGACATAAAAAGAGCATTAGAACCACTTGTCACATTGTACGCTTACCTTGTTTTTCTTGCTCTATTGTTGATTCAGTCTAATTCAACAAAATAATTGGTCATCTCTTCCTGAGGTTTTTTTTTCCTTCAGTCACAAGAAATCTGCTATGGATCATTATGCTGTCAAAAATCCATGCCCCTTCAAGTTGAGGAAGGCACTGACAACCAGATTCCCTTGGATGTCAGCTAAACCACAGTGGATATCCTAGAGTTTTCTCAGAAATCTGACAAAAACTTGGAAGTATAGTCACCAGTTCTAACAGTTTTCAACAGCACTACTGTCAGATGGAAAGACATATAAATACCAACTGGGTATAGTGAACACCATAACAGTAGAGCCGGGAGCATTGCACACATTTAGGAGAGAATATTGAGATGAACTTGTAACAATCATCAAAAACTTGCAATTAACACTAGTGTCATGGGAGGACGCTTTTATTTAGACAGCAGTATGTCAAAAATTTTTTTAAAAAGCTACTGATAGAGGCCAGTGGAAAATTGTGCAAATGCCAAAGTTTAGCAAATCGGGTAGGGGTTTAAATGTCCATTTGGAAAGAAGGTTTTGAGTGCTGCACTTGTGCACCCCTTCAATGATCCCCTCTTCTACATTGGAGTTGGTGATAAACTTTTCAGTAAATGTCTGCTTTTGTTTATTTACAGATTTGTTCTGACCTACCCTGTTTTTTTTCTTTGTACTTCATCTATTTTTCAAGGCAAAGTTGG
The DNA here is from genome assembly GCA_004027455.1 of Hydrochoerus hydrochaeris. Taxonomy (NCBI): domain Eukaryota; kingdom Metazoa; phylum Chordata; class Mammalia; order Rodentia; family Hydrochaeridae; genus Hydrochoerus; species Hydrochoerus hydrochaeris. The sequence continues at coordinate 347,672 of PVLA01001187.1, forward strand.
CATAACAGAATGTATTTATATTTTGTCTGAAATCCACTACAATTTGACTTCTATGAATTTACCTTCATGTCAAGGTCAAAAAATACTATTATAGGGATCTGAAGACAAACAGAGCCAACTGCAGATAATAGCTGATTTCTGGAATGTGTTTCCTACATCTGTTCTAGCATCCTTCAAAGTGAAACTGTAAATTTAAGTTACTATTAAGACAATTAAATAACACAATTCTAAACAATGTACTTTTGCCTGAACTGCTTGAATGAAGAAAAAACTAATTATTTTTATCTGAGTTGTTCTTCAAAGTACTTCAAAATTAACTTGAATTTATTTTTATTTCCAACCAAAATCTCTGTCTTCACTTTTCCTCCCTTTTAGTTCTCACTTATTTTATCACTGTTAAGCACTTTTATGTTACTGGTCACTTACACAAAAAATACATATGGAAAACATTTAATTGTTAAAAGTTAAGCTTTTCTTTGTTTGCACTGAGCTATCATTATGTAGATATTTAAAATTCATTTCCCCTTAAATTAGTTATTATTTCTGAATACAATTGCCTAATTTTGCATAAATATTGAAATTTGTGTGTGGTTCTATTGATCTTACACACTGAGGATGCTTATTTGAAATATAACTCAATGTTCCAGTATACTATAGTCATGCTTAAACACAGAAATGGCAGTACCCAAACTTAAGGATGCAAATACACTAAAATTTCTATTTATTAAATAAAAATGAAGTTGAAGTATATCACAAAACTTAAGTATATCACATCAATGATTATACTTTCCAAATTAATATATGGTAATAACATATGAAATATTTAAGATAAATAGTCTAGGAAATATAAAACATAATTTTGAGAAGTGTTCTTGTTTGGTAAAACTTGAAAATGAGTACATTCATAAAATAAACAACTGAAACTTAATTTAAAATTAGGATCTACTTTCTAGAATAAGTTGGAAACTGATGTTAAGTAAATTAATCAAAATTTAAAAATTTATCTTTATTTATATTAATGAAAAATCATACAACACATTAAAATGATATGTAGGAATAAAAATTCACTTTCATTCTTTTTTGAATTCCATCCTAGAGTATATATTACTTTCAATCATTCTAGATTTTGTATATATGATATAATTAAATTTAGATAATATAACACCCATGATAGTTTCAGATTCTGATTCAATAGAAATGTCAATGTTATTTACCCAAGAAGCTAATTTGCAGATATGGATCATGGCAATGAGACTTATTTTTAGAAATCAAGTTTCCATAAAATTTCTTTAGGTTAAAGGAACCTTACAGAGCTCCATTATTTGCTATAGAAGAAGTAGAATTTTTTTCAAAGAATCAAACCTTTTATGTCAAAGATATATTTATTAAACATTTAGCAAAATAATCAAATCAAAGTTGAGTTTTGTACTTAACGACTACAGTATAGTTGTTGGGTTGGGTATGATAGCATGGCCAATAGCAAGTGATAAGCAACAAAACTTAGGAATGATGTTCCTTTGAAATTAGTATTTAGAAGTAGATCAGCATTAACTGGAAAAAAACCCATTTCTGAGAAGTGAGGTATACTACATTATTTCTAAATATCTGGCAAAAAGTATCTGTACATAAACTCTAGATAAGATAAAATTAAGAACTAATACAATCTGTAGGATTCTTTTTTAAGACATATATGCATTTTATTTATAAACATGATTTAAAATGTCAAATGAGGTGAAAGCTAAATGACTATAACATAGCATTAAAATACACACCATGAATAAGCAGGTTGGTTTTAGTAATGCAATGATGATTCAACACAAAATATCCATCTGTAAATTTTTCACATTAACAAATTCAGCACATGATAATTTCAATGCAGACAGAAAACTTTTTTTGCCTTTTTTATGCTTTTTTAAAAAATTTTATTTTAAAGAGAATAAAACAAAGAGGACAGAACAAAGCAGATAAGAACAGAAAATTGTAAGCAACACAGCACTTCACAACAACTGGATATTAACAGTAGCTACTATAATGTCTCTTTCTTTGAAGTAGCTGAGCATAGCTTCACACACAATAATACCAAACATATCAAAATAGTATAAAACCATTCAAGAGAATGAAGTTATTACAGGGCATTCTGAGCAAATAACAGAAAATGAACAATGGCTATTATAATATCTCAATTTCCATAAAATATTATTTATACTATCACACAAATTAAAATCCAATAAGACACAGCATGATAGAACCAATGGTAAGAGAAGAACAAAAGCATGGTAGGAGTTCAAAGCAAGGTGATATGAAACCAGTAATGGCTGCCATAATGGCTTGTTTTCTTCAAAACAGCTGTTTATACCATCACACATAATAAAATAAAAGAAGAATAAAACCATTCCAAAAAATGAATGCAAACACAAGATTTCAAGTCAATGTAATGGGGAACCATGATTACCATAGAATCTTATGTACTCTTAGCATTTACTACACTAGGGAGACTAAACGGTATTTAAATTTGTGAGTTTGATTTATTTCACTCATGAATATGGTCTAAAGTTGCATTCATTTATTTATAAATATCACAATGTGATCATTCTTTATAGCTGAGTAGTACTTCATTTTATAGAAATACCATATCTTTTTTATCCATTCCTCAGTTGATGGGCACTTAGGTTGTTTCCAAGATCTGGCTATTACTAACTGTGCTGCTATAAACATGGGTGCACATATATCATTTTGGAATGATGCTTTCATTTCTTCTGTGAATATGCCCTGGGTTAAATGGGACTTCCAATCCCGGCTTTTTGAGGCATCTCCAGACTGACCTCCACAGTGGCTGCACCAGTCTACACTCCCACCAACAGTGCAGAAGAGTTCTTTTTCCCCCTGCAACCTTTTCAGCATTTGTTGTTGGTAGTTTCCTTGATTCTGGCCATTCTTTCTGGAGTGAAATGGAATTTCATTGTTGTTTTAATTTGCATTTCTCTAATGACTAATGATGATCAACATTTTTTCATGTATTTATTTGCCATTTGTATTTCTTCATCTGTGAAGTGTGTATTAATCTCGGATGCCCATTTTTGTGGTGGGTCTTTGAATTTTGGGGGTCTGATTTTTTTGAACTCTTTATAAATTCTAGACAGAAGTCCTTTGTCTGAGGGACAGTTCACTAATATTTTTTCCCAGTTTATGGGTTTTCTTTTTACTATGGTGGAGATTTCTTTTGACATGCAGAAACTCTTTAATAAGATGTGATCCCAATTATTGATTCTGTGAAGTATTTCCTGTGCAGTTTGATTCTTTTTCATGAATTCTCTACCTACCCCTATGTCTTCAAGATTTTTACCTACTTTGTCTTCCAACAGATTTAGTGTTTCTGTTTTAATATTTAGATCTTTGCTCCATTTGGATTTTAGTTTAATACATGGTGATAGGCATGGGTCTAGTGTTATGTTTTTGGCATATGATGAGAGCCAATTTTTCCAGAGCTATTTATTAAAGAGATTATCATTCTTCCAGTAAACATGTTTAGCTCCTTTATCAAAGATAAGGTGGTTGAGTGTGTTTGTAGTTGTGGTTGTATCTTCTAATTTATTCCACTGATCTTCAGATCTGTTTTTATTCCAGTACCATGTTGATTTTATTACAGTAGCTTTGTAGTATAACTTCAAGTCAGGGATTGTGATGCCTCCTGCCTTGCCTTTGCTATTCTAGGTTTCTTCTGCTTCCAGATGAATTTTAGGAGTGATTTCTCTAGATCTATGAGGTATGTTAGTGATATTTTCATGGAGATTGCATTGAATCTGTGTAACAATTTTGGGAGAATGGCCATTTTCACAATATTTATTCTTCCTATCCATGAACAAGGGATGCCTTTCCATTTTCTGAGTTCCTCCTTGAATTATTTCTCAGGGCGTCACAATTTTCCCTGTATAGCTCTTTTACTTCTCTCGTTAGATTAATTCCTAAGTATTTCATTTTTTGGATGCTAGTTTGAAGGTTGTGGCTTCTCTTATTTCTCTCTCAGTGAGTTTGTTGTTAGTGTATAGGAATGCTAATGATTTCTGATTGTTGACTTTGTACTCAGCTACATTACTGAATTTAGTTATTATACCTAGGAATCTTTTAATGGAGTCTTCTATGGGGTCTTCTATGTAGAGTGTCATGTCATCTGCAAATAATGATAATTTTACTTCCTCTTTTCCTATCTTTACTCCATTTAACTCTCTCTCTTTTCTAATGGCTCTGGCTAGTATTTACAGTACTATTTTGAATAGGAATGGTGATAAGGGATATCCTTGTCTTGTGCATGACTTTAAGGTAAAGGCTTTCAGTTTTTGGCTATTTGATATGATGCTGGCAGTTAGTTTGTCATACATGGCCTTTATCATATTGAGATAAAGACCATCTATTCCAATTCTTTGTAAGGTTCTTTAATGGTGGACCTTATCAAAAGCTTTTTCTGCATCTATAGAAATGATCATGTGATTCTTATTTTTGGCTTTATTGATATGGTGGATTACAATTATTGATATATGTATGTTGAACCATTCCTGCATGCCTGGGATGAATCTCACTTGATTGTGATGTATAATATTCTTGATAGTTTTCTGTATTCTGTTTGCCAATATTTTATAGAGAAATTTTGCTTCTATGGTCATTAAGGATATTAGCCTGTAGTTCTCTTTTTTAGTTGGGTCTTTCTCAGGCTTTGGTAATAGAGTAATATTTGCCTCCAGGAATGGATTAGAAGGAATTCCCTCCCTTTCGATTTCATTGAAGAGTTTGTAGAATACCACACAGAATCTGGCTGGACCTGGGCACTTCTTTGTTGGTAAGGACTTAATTACATTTTAATTTAATTAATAGAAATTGGGTTATTGAGCAGTTTTACATCTTCTTGATTCAGCTTTGGTAGTTCATTCTGTTTCTAGGAATCTGCCCATTTCTTATGTGTTTTTGAACCTATGAGAGTAGAGGTTTCCAAAATAGTTGTTGATGATCATCTATATTTCCACAGAGTCTGTAGTAATTTCACATTTTTCATTCCTTATTGCATGAAGTTGAGTTTTTTCTTCCCTTTTTAAAATAATGTTGGATAGGGGCTTATCAATTTTATTTATTCTTTCAAAGAAACAACTCTTTGATTCATTGATTATTTGTATTGTTTTCTTAGTTTCTATTGCATTAATTTTTGCTTTGATCTTTATAATTTCTTCCCTTCTTTTGGCTTTGAGCTTGAATTGCTCTTCTTTTTCTACATGTTTGAGGTGTAGGTTCAGACTGCTTATTTATGTTCATTCTGTTTTCCTGATGTGATAAATTTGCAATAAATTTTCCTCTGAGTACTACTTTCATTGCATCCCACAGAATCTGGTAAGTTGTATTTGTATTTTTCTTTCCTTGTAGTTATTTTTTCATTGATTCTTTAATTTCCTCTGTGATCCACTGATTGCTCAAGAGTATATTATTCAATTTCCATGTGTATGTGGTGTTTTTGAAGTTTCTTTTATCATTAATTTTTAGTTTCATGGTGTTATGATCCCATAGTATGCATGAGATAATTTCAATTCTTTTGTATTTACTTAAATATGTTCTATGAGCTAGTATATGGTCTATTTTAGACAATGTCCCATGTACTGCTGAGAAGAATGTATATTCTGATGTTGTTGGATGGAACACCCTGTTTATGCCTATCAAGTCCATTTATTCATGGGTGTGCTTCAGTTTTGTTATTTTTTTTGCTGATTTTCTGACTAGTTGATCTATTCCTTTGTGTCAATGCCATGTTAATATTTCCTGTTATAATTGTATTATTGCTTATTTGATTTTTCATTTCTGTTAGTACTTGCTTTGTATAGCTGGGTGCTCTGGAATTTGGTGCATATATATTTAAGATTGTTATCTCTTCCTCTTGAAGTTTTCTCCTAACTAGTATGTAGTGACCTTCAGTATCTCTTCAGACCATTCTTGGTTTGAAGTTCACATGCAAACACAATAGCTGCCCTGCTATTTTTTGGGTTCCTGTAGCATGAAGTATTTTTTTTCAATCCTTGGACCTTCAGTTTATGAGTTTCCTTTTGGTTTAGATGAGTTTCTTGTAGATAGCATATGGTTGGACATTTTTTTCTTGATACACTCTACCAGTCTGTTTCTTTTAATTAGTGAATTGAGGCCATTTTAATTAGTGGTTATAACTGTTATATACTGGTTTATTGTTGACATGTTATCTTCCTGCTGTTGTATCTTTACCTTTCCATTCAGTTTAATTGCCTGTCTTGCTTAATGGTTTGTTCCTATGTGTATCTAGAATGTCTTTCATTATTCTTTGCAGGATTGATTTGATCATCATGAAGTTCTTCAGCTGTTCTTTGTCATGGAAATGTCTTATTTCTCCATCCATTTTGAAGGACAGCTTTTCAGGGTACATCAGTCTGGGTTGGATTTCATCTTCCTTTAGGATGTGAAATGCTTCACTCCATGCTCTTCTTGATTTCATTGTTTGTGTTTTAAGTCTGCTGTGATTCTGATTGGTTTTCCTTTATAGGTGATCTGTCTTTTCTCTCTAACAGCTTTTAATATTCTGCTCTTATGTTTTATTTCTGGGATGATGATTATTATATGTCTGGGTGTAGTTATATTTTGATTATGGCTATTTGGAGTTCTATATGCTTCACTAATCTGTATGTCAGTTTCCACTCTCATGTTTGGGAAATTTTCAGCTATTACTTCTGTAAATAGCCTCTTGATATCATTTGTGTTGCCCCCTTCTTTTTCATTTATCCCTATTAATCTTATGTTGTTTTTCTTTGCATCATCTTGCAGCTATTGAACTCTTATTTCCTGATTCCCTGTTATTTTTAAAAGATCTTTCCTTTCCTGTCCACTACCTGCAATCTTATCTTGAAGGTTTTAAATTCTATCTTCACTTTCATTTGAGGCAGTTTTGGCAACTTTCAATAGAATTTTTGATTTCCTGTATATCTATTTGAATTTGATTCATGATTCTCTTTATTTCTTATACTGTTCATTCATGGATTCTATCTTTTTGCTTTGTTTCTGTAATTTTTTAACTGTGTCTTCTTTAGATGCGTTCACCATTTCTTTCACTACTATTATCATTTCTTCTTTTACCTGGGAGATTATTTCTGATTTGAGTTGCTTCATAGCTTCCTGTACTTGCTTCTGCCTTTCAGTTGATATCATTTCAGGTATTTCAGTGTATGACTAGTATTTTCTTCTATGTACATGGCTCCTAGGGTTTCTTTGGATGGGCTGGAGGTTTGAGATTGCATTTTGTTCTTTTGTCTTATCATTTTCCTATGTTTCCATGTTTCAGGCGATGTTCCAAAGCTTCCCGCAGGCATGTTGGAAATCACCTCCTTTGCCCTCGGATCATAGAACTGAATGAAGGTTGTTAAGCATGTCCCAGTCAACACTGCAAGACCTCCTGAGCCAGGTCCATTGTTGTAAGAAGGTGGGTGGGCACTTAACTATTGGAAGTGATTGTCTTAATCTCTCCCCTAGCCAATGCTGTTGGTCTGGTACTCACCTCACATTGCCTTGGCTCCCTGTATTGAAAGAAGGTTGCTGGGCATGGTCCAGTCAGGCATGGCAACTTCCTGAGCCTGGTCCATTGTTTTACAGAGCTGGGAAGACACTTACCCACTGGGACTGATGGTCTTAAACTCTCCCCAGGCCAGCATCAGCATGCTGGTACTCATTTCTGTGGCCTTGGCTCCCCAGATTGAAAAAAGGTCACTGGGAGTGGTCCACTCAGGCCCACAAAACCTCCCCAGCCCAGTCTAGTGTTTTAGGAAGTTGGGTGGGCATTTATCTGCTGGGAGCGATGGTGTTAAACTCTCCCCCATGGTCAGTACCAGTGCTCTGTTACTCACCTTGCACCCTTTTTCATTTTTTAAGCTTTCTTTTTCTTTAGTAGTTTGCAGTACATAATGTTTATATTTCTCATGGGCAGTCAATACATGTCCACAATATATATTAATACTTTTTCATACCCTTTTTCTCTCCTCCCTCCTGCATCCCTCCATCTCTTGGTACACATCTCTGTTTCAAAAATATCTAGCTGCTTCTTTCCAATTGTCTATTCTTCATTTTGCATATGATCTATATATATATATATATATATATATATATTCATATGTATGAAACCGTGCAATATTTAAATTTGTATGTCTGATCTATTTCACTTAAAAATTTATCCTTAAAGTGCATCCATTTTCCTGTGAATCAACATTTGTTTTTTATGGAAGTATAATTTTTCTTCTAAAATGTAGCTCTTTTGAATTGTGCTGCTATAAAGGTGGGTATGCATGCATCACTCTAATATGATATCTTTAAATCTCAGGAGCAATGTCTAGAAGTGGGTTAGCTTAGTCACGTGAAATTTCTAACTTTAGGTTTTTAGTGAAATTTCACAATGATTTCTGTAGTGGTATTCTTGTTTATATTCTTGTCAACTACGCAGAAATGTTCCTGTTCCCCAGAAGCTGTGTCAGCATTTTGTAATATTTTATTTCATGATGATAAGCATTCATCTGGAGTAAGATGGAGTCTCAGCATAATTTAAACTTCAATTTCTCTAATGACCAGAGATGTTGAATAATTTTTCATGTAATTATTGGCCATTTCTCATTTTTCTTCTAAAAGGTGCCTATTCATTTGTTCAAATTCGACTGGGTCTTTAGTTGGAGGGATTTTTTTTGGTTCTTCATATACTCTAGATATTAGCTCAGTACCCAAGGAATACCTTGGAAATTTTCCCCTTTTTGAAGTTTGTCTTTTTGTTCTGTTTTTTGATTCCTTCGCTGTACAGAAGATTTTTAATTTGACATGAACCTATTTGTTGAATCCTGACACTATTTCTTGTTTCAGTGGGACTCTATGCAGAAATTCCTTGCTTATTATGCCTATTCAAGAGTTTTACCTATTTTATCTTCCAACAGATTGTTTCTATTTTATCATTTAGATCTTTGATCTGTTTCAATTTTAATTTAGTACACAGTGAGAGATTTGAGTCTAGATTCATTGCTCTGCATGAGGATACCCAGTTTATGCAGCACCATTTGTTCAAGAGGCTACTTTTTTTCAGCAAACTTTACAATCCACAAAGTTTATAGTCCAACTCAACTGCGTGTGCATGGGGTTATTTCTGCATCCTCTTTTCTGCTTTCCTGATCCACATGTTAATTATTGTGCTAGTACTACACTCTTTATCGTCATATCTTTCTAATATAACTTGAAGTATAAGATTGAGATGCCTCTTTCTTTGCCCAGGATTGCTTTTGCTATTCTGAATTGGTTCTGATTCCATATAAATCCTAAGAATATTTTCTCTAATTGTATAAAGATATTACTGATATTTTGACTGGGATTGAATTAAATTGGTATATCAGTTTTGTAAGTATGAGCATTTTGATTATATAGTTTCTACTTTTCCAGGAAGAGTGTACAATTTTGCATTTTTTGATATGCACTTCAATATCTTTTTTCAGAGTACTGTAATTTTCATTTTCAATGACGTTTGCTTCCTTTGTTAGATTAATTCACAAGTGTTTCATTTTTCTTCATGCTATTGTGAATATTTCCTAATCTTTTTCTGTGAACACATTGTTTGTGTACAAGAATGCTATTGATTTTCATCTTTTGGCATTGTATCTCACACACAATTGAATTTGCTTAGTAATTGTGAGAAGGTTTTGTTGAAAGTTTTTGTTTTTCATATTTACAGGACCATATTGTCTAAAATAACTATAATTTGACTTCATTCTTTCTTATACTTATTACTTTTATTTTTTTTCTCTTACCTGATTGCTTTGCTAATGTTCTGAATATTATATTGAACAAGAGTGATGACAGTATACATCCTTGTCTTGTTCTTGATTGTAGAGTAAAAGCTTTCAGTTTTATTCCATTTAATAAGATTTTGCCAGTAGGCATGTCATAAATCTCTTTATCAAATTGAGACAAAGAACTTCCATTTTAGTTTTTATCAGAGTTTTAGCACAAATATGTGGTATTTTTTGCCAAAGCTTTTCCTGCATCTATTGAGATGGTCATATGATTTAATTATTTTTATTTTAAAGAGAATAAAACAAAAGAAAATAAATAAAACAGAACAAAATAAATCATAACAGAACAATGCAAGCAACACAGGACTTTACAATAAGACAAAAGGAAATCAACAATGGCTACCATAATATCTCTTGTTTTCTTCCATACAGTTGTTCATACCTTCACACACAATACAATCAAACAAAACAAAATTATAAAACACCAATCAGAAAAAAAGAATGATAGGATTATGTGACTTCAAAGTAATACAATAGGAAATCAACAATGGCTACCATAATGTCTCATGTTCTTTTCAAAATATCTGTAAATACCCACATACACAATAAAATCAAATAATAGAATACAGACTAGAACCAATCAAAACAAAAGAATTAAAGCATTATAGAACTTCAAAACCAGATAACAGGAAATGAACAATTGATACTATAATGTCTCATTTTCTTCAAAATAGCTATTCATGCAATCAAATAATAAAATCAAAACAAAGCAGAATAAAAGCAATTAAATGAAGGAATGAAAGCATTATAGAAATTCAAAACAAGATAGTAGGAAACAAATCATGATTACCATAATACATCTCATTATGTTCAAAATAGCTGCCCATATCATCAACACAACAAAATCTAACAAAACAAGATAGAACAGAACCAAACTTAACAAAATTGTGAAAACATTACAAGAGTTCAAGAGAAGACAATAAGAAATTAACATTGGTTACCACCTTCCCCTCAAGGGTATTTCCTCCTGTATCACTTTTATAATATCTATTGAGCTTTTTGGAACTCATCGATTCCTTCTGTTTTCTATGCTAGTGTTCCCCTGTATGAGTTCAAATGTCTCACCCATGAACAAATGCATCCATTTACCTACAAGAGCCTCCAGATTTTCCTAATTTATACCTGGGTAGCTTTCCATTGTATGAAAGTACTATATTTTTCTTATCCATTCTGTGGTGGATGAGCAGGTTTCCCTTTTTTTTCTGGTCAACTGTTGCATGGAGCAATTGTTTTCTCCCCTTTGATTTTCAGTCTATGAATTTCTTTTGGAGTTAAATGTTTTTCTTATATGCAGTATATTGATGGATCTTTTTAACTTAATCCACTGTCCCTGTGTTTCATATTTTTGCTGATATGAGGCCATATATATAAATGGTTTCAACTGGCATACATGGGTTCATCTCTGCCATGTTATCCTCCTGCTGTTGGCCCTCCACTTTACCCTCTCATTCAATTGCCTTTCATTTTTGGTGATCCTTCTCTGCTGCTATACCTGGAACCATGATTATCTTTATCTCTAGAATATCCTTCAACATTCTCTGTTGTGTTGGTTTTGTGGTTATGAATTTCTTCAGTTGTTGTTTATCATGGAAATATCTTATTTCTCCATCAATTTTGAAAAATGGTTTTGAAGAGTACAACAATCAGGGTTGGAAGTTGTTTTCTTTCAAGATTTGAAACCCTTCACTCCAAACTCTTCTTGACTTAATGGTTTGTGTTGACAAGTGTGCCATGATTCTGTTTGGATTTCCTAACAGCTTTTGATATTCTATTATTGTGCTGAATTTCTGGAATCTTGATTAGTATATGTCTAGGTGTAGATTTACTTTGCTTATGACTAGCTGGAGTCTTATATACCTCAGTTATCTTTATACCAGATTTACTTTCCATGTTTGGGAAATTTTCTTCAGTTACTTCTGTAAATATCCTTTTAATTTCATTTGTGTTTACCCCTGTTTCTTCATTGATACCTATCATTCCTCAGTTATTTCTTTTTTCATCAGCTTGAAGCTGTTGAATTGTTATTTCCTGGTTCCTTGTTATTTTGTAAATATTTCCTTCCATGATTGGTAGCTGAAATCCTGTCTTCAAGGTCTGAAAATCTATCTTCAGTCTTTTTCAAGTAGTTTTGCTTGCTTTCAATTTACTTTTTAATTTCCAGAATATTTTTTGAATCTGTTCCCTGCATTCTAATTCCTTTGTATATTGTTCATTCAAGGTTTCCATCATTTTCCTATGATCCTTTTTTAAAATCTATATCTTCCTTAGATATGATAAGTAATTCTTTCATTATGTTTGTGATTTCTTTTTTTTAACTGAGACTTTATTTTAATTTGATTACTTTTACAGTCTCATGAAGTTGTTTCTTTACTTCAGTAGTTATCCTCTCAGATGTTTCAGGTGTGTGACTTCTTTTTTCTTCCATGAGTGTGTATCCCAGACTTGTTCTGTGTGGGCTGGAGGTCTGAGATTGCCTTTTGTTCTTTGTCTTGATATTCTCATGGATTCTTCCCAACAAGTTTGTTGTGGGGTCCCAGATACTTCTCACATTGGCTGCCCTTCCACTGTGTAAGGGAATGGAACAGGTACCTGTGTTCCTCTGATCCCACAATTATAGGTAGATAGCAGGGCATAGGCTGAACTTCTCCATACCTATACAGCTACACTGGGGTTTTCCTGATGTCCAGGAGTGCATGGTGATGGGGTTGCATCTCTCAGCCTACATGTCTAAACTTTGACTCTTGCAGTGGTGGCAAGCACACAGGAGAGTGCTTGTCTAATTCTCCCAGAGGGTGATGGCTACCCAAAGGAAGCAAGGGCCTCCCATGGTAGTCTGCAGGTGGGGTGCATGAGACTTACCTGGCTGCTTGTCCCTGTCACCACTGGCTGCCCACAGGAAGCAAATATTCTACAGCCAGCAGGCAGAGGTCAGTGTGCTGGTCTTCTCTACCTGTGCTGGCTGCCTGCAGGAAGGAACCTTTTGACAGGCAGTGGCAGATCTCCTGGCTCTCACTGCCTGCATTGTCCTTCAATTTGCTTATGTGATGTATTTGATTTATTGATTATGTATGCTAAACTGTACTTGCATCTCTGAATTGAAGACTACTTGGTCATTATGTATGAACATTTTGATGATTTGCTCTATTCTGTTTGCCAGTATATTGTTGAAGATTTTTTGCATTTATGATTATTAAAATATTTGGTATGTAGTTATATTTTTGTTGGATTTTTTCCTGGTTTAGGAATTAGGACAAAAATAGCCTCTAGGAATTATTTTGGGAGTACTCTTTCCCTTTCAATATTATTAAGGTGTTTGATTAGTATTGGCACTAGACCTTTCCTGAAGTTCTTTTAGAATTAGTCAGTGAATCCATTGGAACCTAGGTTTCTTTATTTGGAATTTTTTTTATTACTGCTTCAATTTAATTGTCTTTTACGTATACATACACAACTATAAACTTCCCTCTTACAACTGCTTTCATTATGCTCCATAGGTTTTGGCAAGTTGTACTTATGTAGTGTTTTCATTCTAAGTACTTTTAAATTTCATTCTTGATTTCTTCTGTGATTCATTGATTATTAAATTTTGTAATATTTAATCTCCATGTGCTTGTGTAGTTTTCATGGTTTCTTTTGTTATTGATTTCCTGCTTCTTTCCCCTAGGATCCAATAGCATGTAGGCAATAATTTCAATTCATTTGTATTTATTTAAGCATGCTTAATGACCTAAAATAAGGTCAGTTTTTGAAAAAGTTTCCCATAATACTTAGAAAAAATTTTTATTACATTCTTATAAGATGCAGCAATTTGGAAATATGCAAGTCATTTTGTTCAATTGTGTGGTTTAATTTTGATGTTTCTTTGTTAATTTTTTTGTCTGGAAAACTCATCTAATTGTTTTAGATATGTTTTAATTGCTGTCTGTCTGTTCTTTTATCCTCAGTGTTTTTTTTATAGTGCTTGGTTGCTAAAATTTGGTGCATAGTTATATCCAAGATTATCTCTTCCTGTTGATTTCTTCTACCAGTATGTAATGGCCATCCTTGTGTCTTCTGATTAATTTTGGTTTGAAATCTATTGTGTTTGAAAATAAAAGATAATTTACCATGATTACCTTTAGATACAGTTGCATGGAATGTCACTTTCCATCCTATTACCTTCAGACTTATAACTTCCTTTTTGGATGAAGTACATCTCTTATAGACAATATATGGTTGCTTTTTCTATCCAACCTGTCAGTTTTGTGTCTTTTGATTTGATAGATAAGACCACAGTCTTTGAAAGTTATCATTATTGCAAGATGTTTTGAGACTTGTCTTTGTATTATTTTTCTAGTGCTGCCTCATTTGTGTTTATTCCTTTTGTTTACCTACTCTTTCAGGTAAACCTATATTTTCCTTTAGAAATTTTGGTGCTGGTGGCCTCTTTGTCTCTCTTTAAGATTCACTTGTGTATTTTCTTTGATTCTGGTTTACTGGTCATGTATTTCTTCAGGATTTATTTGTCATGGCAAGATTTATTTCTCCATCAATTTTGAAGAGTAACTTGCCAGGACATAAGAGTCTGGTTTGACAATTGTTTACCTTTAGCCCTTAAACAAATTCACTTCAAGGTTTCCTCGACTTTATAGTTTGTTTCAAGAAACCCCATGTAATTCTCATAAGCTTGCCTTTATAAGTAAGCTGCAATTTTTCTGCTAGCCATTAGAATTTTCTCTTCTCTTGTTGAATTTATAGAATATTGATTATGATGTGTCATGGGGAAATTCCTTTCTGATAATTACTATTTGAGGTTCTATCTACCTCTTGAACTTAAATAATAAATTATTTTCCTATGTCTGGAAAGCTTGTTTTGTATGATTTCTGTGGTTTGTTTTATATCTTGTTAATTTGTCTACTTTTTTTTTGCATAATTCTGATGGCTTTTTTGTGAGATGACCTGGCAGTTGTCAGATCCAGCTTGTGTTTGGTTATCATTTTTAGGATATCATTGAGTTTATGGGTTACCATATCTACTAAGTCTACTTTATATCTAAATTCTGACATTGTGCCTGCATGCTGCTTAAACTTGTTACCCATAATTCCCATTGAATTTTTCATATCTTGTATTCCTGCATGCATTTCTTTCATAATTTCTAATTCCTTATCAAAGTGGTCCTTCATACTTTGTATTATCTTATTTAACTTGATTAGTTTATTATTTCTTATATAATCTTTAGAAAATTTTAGAAAAATCCTTTATAAGATTTAATGAAATTCTCCTTAAACTTGTCAATCATCTTATGAATTTGCTTGTGTGTTTCTTCTTTGAGCTCTTCAAGCCTTTTGACCATTTTTGCTTGAATTTTTTGCCTTAACTTTCTCTAATTCAGTGTCTAAAAGATCAACTTTAGAGGAGTTAAAGGTTTTTGAAGGCACTTGTTCTCTTGTCTTTACATATTTTTGTTCTTTTTTGTGCTTCAGATTGAATATTGGTTAGGCTAGAAGCACTTTGACAGTATTCTGGAGACCTTTTCATTTAAAATCTATCTCTCTATGATGTGTTTCATCTGTTTGGTTATATTTTGGTATTTATACCCTTATAAATACTGAACATAATATTTGAGGGACATTTTAGTTCCTAACCTTCTGGAGACTTGTTCCTCAGTACCATACAGGGATAAGAAAAAAGACAATAGTAATATTGACAACACAAAGATAAACCAGGTGTTAGCATATAGTAAAAAAACACTTAACAGAAACATCTATGCCACCATGGACAATATAAAGATATTAGCTATAATAATGGAGTGAGGGACAAACCAGATACTTACATATCATAAAAACTAACAATAGCTACAAAAAAGTAAAGAGAATTTCAGTAAGAATATATAGACAAAGACAAACCAAATATTGAAACATAGTAAATGCCTACTAAGTGAAAAGATAAACTACTATTATCAATATAGAATAATTTAAAAATATAGTATAAAGTCAACAAAATAGTTAATTTATACAGCTTACAAGCAGTAATAATAAAGCGAAAAGAATGTGGAATGGAAAATGAAAGAAGTATCATTTGAAAAGGAAAACAAAGATTAGAACAAGGCAGCAAGAAAAGTGAGATACAGAATCCTACTAAAGAATAAGAGAAAGTTAATAGAAATTATAATAAAAATAAGAAGAAAAGTAAAATCAGAAAAATTAAAATTCAAAAGTGAAGTTTACAAAAATAAAACTAAATGTCTCAAAACAACAAGATAAATGAATCCAAAAAATTCCTCTATATGTCTAGGTGAGTGGTTTCTTAGCAGGATCTGTTGTATTGGAATCCTGTAGATATGAGGGAAGGATAGAGAGTCACATATAGGCCATTTTTCTCTATACCCTCTTGTTGCTGTGTGAATGCTGAGTCCTTTCCTGCTGAGTAGGGTTTATCAGTGTTGTGGTATCTGCCTTATGCTTGTATTCATTGCAGTGTCTATTGATGTTTAACGCCTTTCTGTATACAAAAAGTCACTGCTTTCAACACCTAATGTGTTGGTCTGTGGGCTTGTGTGGTGCATCCCTTATTCTAGAAAACATGGTTTATGCATATTCTGGGCTGTAACAAACATTGAAGCTGAAGGGTATCACTGATAACATTAACAGTTGGAGAAAGCAAACAGACTACTGGGCTCTATGTTGATAGTAGGCAGTAAGTGAATATTGGCAGCTTTCCATTCTCTTAATTTCTGGGCTAGTTTAACCAAATGATAATAAACAATAGACAAAAGTAATATGGTATAAACGGGGCTGGGAAGATCAGTGTTCTTGTGGCTAAGACCCTGACTTCCCCAGCCTGGCCACTATTTATTGAGTGAATCTTGTCAGGAGGTGTGTGAGGAAATTCAGGGAATAGCTGAGGTAAAGAGGCATGAAAGTTAGCAAGACCTTGTGAAAATGGAGCAAAGACATTCCAAGCAGCAAATTTTCTGCTTAATGAAAGAACAGTTTTATGTCTAAGGTTGGTAATTTTTGCTCTGGAATTCTGAGTGAGATTTAGTGACATAAGCTGCAGTTTTATCTTGCTTTCAGTGCCATCACAATGTCACAAGCCACTACAGGCCTTTACCATGACTGTTAGAATGGAGAGTTCTGCATACCAACTGGTGAGTCATTATGTAAGATATATAGACCTAGGACAGACTCATAAGTTAATATAGAAAGCCAATTAAATAATCTAATCCTCTAAGTAACTGTCTCTTGTGGCCATTTCCCAAGCAGTCACTGTGACAGGATGAACCTAGAAATCCTGAAATGTAGTTGTTTTGTGAATCTTGTTTCTCAGAGTAGCCCAATCTTAAATAATTAAATTCTTCTCAAAATGGCTCTTGATAAATCACTCCCAAATATGATAGGGCTACAATGAATTTCTTCTCCAACACTAGTCTGCAACATAGAAGGAGTCACAGCTAAAATAAAATTCTATATTGTAGTTTACAATAGCTGTGGCCTTTTCTTGTGGCTAGCACTTCTTACCTGCCCCCATCCATTGTGTTTACCCAGGTGGCTGCTGACTCGCTCCAATCTTAACTTGTATTGGCAGATACAGACCAACAGTCAGAGTTATCATTCCAGACTGCTTCATTCTTTGCTCTGTTTTGTCTTATTTCTTTATGATTTATATTTTCCTATTGGCTCTTTCTTGATTCCAAGAGCACTTCTTCATTTTGGTTCAGAACATTGTTGTTTTTCAAGTGTCTTGATTCCAAACCCTGAAGAGACTGAAATTTCCATGTGAGAAAGTTCAACCCATTTGTACCTAAATCAATTATTGATGGGGAAGAACATATTTTTAATTTGGTTTCTTTCATGTAGTACTTGCCTCTTTTTTTACTCTCTTGCTATATTTGTGTTATTTTATTAACATAGTTTGATACATTCCTACTTTTCTCTTGTACATATTCTCTAGGTTTTTCTTCTCTTATTACCATGGGCTTACATGTCACATTTTCTACCTGAATCTATCTATTTTAAGCTAATAACTTCAATTCCATGCAAAAATATGTGCTTTACTTGTCCCTTCTGCACTTTATATCACAATTTACATATTTTTAACCATTAAATGTGTTCCTATTAGCACATTTTTTGAATTCAGTTATTTTTAGTACTTTTACCTTTGAACCTTATGCTAAAATTAAGTGATTTACCTACTACCATTACAATATCATCATTCTGCATTTATGTATTTTCCTTTACTAGTAAGTTTTTTATTACCATATTCTTTTGTTTTGTTGTCTTTCATGCTGCCTTTTGAACTTGAAGACTTTTGATAACTCAAGTCTGATGGTGATGACCTATCCAAGGATTTGTTTTATTGAGAGAGTCTTTATTTAGTCTTATATACAGAAGGTAGATTTACTGAGTTTAGTATTTTTGACTGGCTGTTTTTTCTTTCTTTTAGAACTTTGATATATCACATCATTCTCTCTGCTGGATGGTTTTTGCTGCAGTCTGCTAATGGTCTTATGGAAGTTCTGTTGCCTGTTGCTTCCAAAATTTTCTCTTTGTTGTTGACTTTAAGGGATTTGATTATATTAGGCCTTGGTGTGGTTTTCTTTGGTATTATCCTGATTGGAGCTTTAGAGCTTGCTGAATTTATATTTATAATTCTTTCCTCAGATTTGGAACTTTAGAACTATTATTTATTGCAGTAAATTCTAGATTCATTTATCTCCTTTTCTCTTATTATTACCATAATAATGCATATATTGATCAGTTTCATATAATCCCATAGTTTTCTTAGGCTGTCTCTTTTCCTTCATTCCTCTGACTCAATGATTTCAAAAACTTGGCTGGTCTTGAACCATTGCAGTGAATTTTTCAGCTCAATTGTTGCATTTTTTTACTCCAAAATTTCTGTTTGGTTCTTTTTTATAGTTTCTAACTTCTTGTTAATATTCTCATGTGATCATAATATTCCTGATATCTTTTAGTTATCATTATTTTTTAGTTAATCTTTGAACATTTTTATGATAGTTATTTTAAATCTTGTACCAAGAAGCTCATACATCTGCATTTTGTTGGGCATTTTTTTTGGGAAATATTTTTGTCTGTTTGGTTGGATCATCTTTGTCTGTTTTTCTGTATGCTTTGTTATGTTTTACTGGAATTAGGGCATTACAAAAAATCCATCTCTCTCTTTGCCTATTGGCTTTGTGCTGGAAAAGTCCTTCACCAGTAATCCTAACTGGAAATTCTAGGATTTCTTACAGCTTTTCTGATTTCTTAGTCCCCTGGTGTTCAAGTACAGATCAGCACATCAAATCAAACAAGTCAGAAACTTCTGTCTCCGGCAGTCTCCAGAAATGGAAGAATAGTGAACACCTTGTCAATTCTCCCATTTTTATCACAAGGAATGAGCCTGGACATATATGTTTGATCCCTGTTGCTTTGTGCAGTGTTTCACAGGGAGAGAAAGGATGCTCTAAATGCCACAACTGTTTTTTCTAACCATTTGCATGGGAATCGCTTTTTGCTTTTATTGTAGTCTGAGGACTGGGGCTTCTTAACTAATCTCTAGGGAACTCATAGTTGCTACTGTCCCTGTAAATGATAACTCAATTCCCTATAAACTATAAGGTAATTATGACATAAAGTAGCAGAATTAGGAAGCTTTACAATGGTCAAAATGTTGTATATCTTTATTGTGGTAGTGGTTACATGAATCTACACATGTGATTGACTTAATAACCTCTGTGAATGTATTAGTGTCACAGTGTCACTATATATATATATATATATATATATATATATATATATATATGTACTTGTTGAGGACTACAAATGTTCAATGGATAATTTTACATGCTTCCTTAAGAGGAGGTCTGGGATTATCACTAACACCAATTTCAGATTTCCCATTGACTCATTAGGGTTGTTCCATTCTGTTCCACCTACTAAGATTAAAAGTAAAACTACTAAGTTTAGAAAAAACACCCCAGGGCAATGTCCTTCTTAGCATAAGATCATCTCTACCCTCTTGTCATCCCAGGATTATATTTGCTCATTGAGTCATAGACCTCTGAATCTTCTGCCAAATGAATCATTTACTAGCCCTGCCTATCACTGTATTCACCAAATAAATAGTAGCCATCTTGGAGTGCCACTCTCTTAGCCCATTGGGAGATATCAACTTCCCAGTCACTCATGATGTATTATTAAGTTTTTTTCCTCTCACTATCATACCTTTAAAACAGACAATTGGAGCTCTGGGCCAGGTGTTCTCTCTCTCTCTCTCTCTCTCTCTCCTATATTATGGATGATCTCACTGTTCTACAAAGTAAAGAGGTACCCAAAGAATGATAAAGACAAATCAACAAGATGATGGAGCTATGTACAAGTGTTTTCCACTTGCCAAATGTGGAATGATTAAAGTAAAGCACAGTGAATATTGTAGGTATGGATTTCTAACCCATTAACTAAAACAAGGATTTATGATCAATACTGATGATAAATTAATAATTTAGTTAATGAAAAACAGCTCTTATAACTATAGGTTGACAATAACAAATTTTAAACAATGATGGTGAGAGAAAATCATCAATAGACACTATCAGTTACTTTTTTTTTGCTGAGACACAAGATATGACACCCATAAGTTAAAGGATAACAGATTTATTTTGGCTTACAATTTGTAGCAGCTTTAGTTCAAAGTTGGCTGGTTCCAAGGCCAAGTGGCATGGCAGGCTGGCAGAGTTCCTCCTACCAGTTTTGACTTGTCAACATCATATCCAGGCACAAATCCATTTAGTCATCAGTATTACACAGTCATGACTCAGTCACCTCCTGAGAGCTTTGGAGGGACATGAGGTTATGAGTAAGTGAGGCTTTGGAGGGACATTCTTATATAAACTGTAAAAGATGCTGAAGTTATTTGGATAAAAGTTGATGAGGAACAGAATATTTGCATAGTTCCAATATATATCACCACAAATTATTCATTAATTTCAAAGGAAAGAATAAATTGACAGTGGATAAATTTGGCAATCTGAAATTAAAGAACGTTGTACAAAATGACTGGCTTCTATTCTAAAAACAATTAAAGTCCAAGAAAAATTGAGAATCCATTCCAGATTGAAAGATATCTGATAAATAACTGTTATTTTTAATCTTGAATGAGTGCTATACTAGTTAAAATAGGTATAGGTGAAACAATATCCCTGGACTGGAATGACGACAAAATATATTTTGTGATATAAAGGAATGTATTTGTCTTTGGGAAAAGGTATAATAAAATACTTAGGAACAATAATTCATCCACAAAACTTCAAATTTCAAATTAAATATTATATTAGTACATAAATTACATATTCATATAAATTACATATGCAGATTATATATTCATATGTGAACTGTATAAGACATATATAAAATTATACATGCAATAAACATATGTGTCAATATATGCATATATTTAGAAATAGAAATTATAAGTTATCATTGAATCTGCATACAGAACACACAGAAGTTCTTAATATTAGGTTTGAAGCTTATCTTCAATTGGAAAATTGTATAAAAATTAAAAGCTAAGACTGGGGATTTAGCTCAGTGGCACAGCATCTTCCTGGAGTATGTGATGTCCTTAGTTTGAGTTCCAGTACCCTCCTTGAACAAAATTATAAATTAAAAATAAAAATATAAAATTAAAGTTACAAAAATGGTGGTTACTTAACTGTTGACAAGTTATTGTTTTGTAATAAATAATTTAAATAAATAATTTTAATAAAAAAGCAACGTAGAGAGATTAGAATCATTTTCCTGTGTTGAAAAATTCTAATGCATTTTGATTTTTTTCCTGACACATATATATACATAAAGATTTTGGCACACAAGGAACACTCAAATTCATGTCAGCTATTGATATAATTACAGACACACAGCTACAAAATTTCTTTTCATCTTGTATGTAGTGAGACAAAATGAAGTGGTGTCAACTCAAGGTTCCTGAACTTTTGTGGAGAGAGAATACATGGTTTCCTTAAATTATATTGTCTCAATTCTCCTGTTGTTATTCCTGGCTAGCACTCTACCTGAAAGTGAGTAACGTAAATAAGAGGCATTTTTTTATGTTTAAGGATTCTGTGAATCAGGAATTAGGGAAGGGCAGAGGGAAAGAACAGGGTTGTTCTTTTTTGTGTTGTTGCACAAAATTCAGGGCTTAGCAGGAAATATTCAGTGACTGTGTGTAACAGGATACCTAGGGATTGGAATAATTTGAGAGATTATTCTACTCTGGTGTGGAGGGCCACGACTACTAGACCGGCCAACAGGAGCACCTCCATGTGACCTCTCCGTGTGGTTGTTATCTTTGTCTTCATAGCATAGAGGATATGGAGTAGTCACACTTTTTAGATGGCTTGGCATTCCATACAGGAGTCTTTCATGCAGAAACTGGAGGCTGTGTTGCTGTTTCTGATCAAGCCTCAGAAGTCAGAATATTTTTTGCCAAAATATTCTGGTAGCTATATGTGAGTCAAAGACATACATGGATTCAAGGTGGAGGGCATATAGACCTCCCACCTCTAAATAGGAAGATAATCAAATTCATATCATGAGAAAGCATGCCAGCTGGGACACATAATTGCATCTATCTTTGGAAAATATAGTCTGTCAGATAGTCTTTTCCATTTTCAAAGAAATCACATACCTGTGTCAGACATTTTTCCTTTCTCAACATTTACAAGCATTTTTCTTTAAATCATAGATAAATACCAGAAAATTTGTTGTATAAAGCCTTTGAAATAAGATTGGTAACTATCAATTTGGCAAAAATCAATCGCAAATAATTTGGGGACAAAAAGTGGTCAAAAGAATTTATAATGAATATTTTATAAGTAGAGTTCATTCCAATGAATAAGTCTCTCTGGGATTTGACCTGCCAATCTTTAGTTTAATAGCCTTTCCAGCATCATCTAGAGCTTTTGGAAATGCAGAATCTCAGGCTTCATGCCTGACATGCTGAATCAGAATCGATATTTTAATAAGATCCCCAGATGATTGGTAAGTACTTTAAAATTTGGGCAGTTCTGGTTTATGTACTGCAATTCTGATGATCCAAGTGTGAGAATCTATTTCTTTACATGCAGTATTCGTCATATTTTATTGACTAGGTCCATCTGCAGCAGAATCATTGATTGAAAGCACAAAAAATTGAAGCCCTAGAATTTATCTTTCATTAGATCTCCTTCTTGCAAGAGAATCTTAAGCCAACTGAGGCTTGAAAAACATTTATCTAAAATAGTCCAAAGTATTACATCACTCTAAGCATGATTATCAGCGTGAATAGCACACAGGCAGCATTAGTATCATCTGGTGTTATATCCTAGGGCACTTTGGAGTGGTGATGTACCCTTCAGAAGCAGTCTTAGTTAAAGAAAGTCTGGTGATTGTTGGTGTACCCTTGAAATGGATGTTGCAACGCTGACCTCTTCCTCCCACTCTTTTTCTTACCCACCTCTATGAGATAAGCAGCTTTGCTCCACTATGAGTTTTTTACTGTGGTATTTGCCCTCACAACAGGCATGAAAAAAATGGAGCCAATCAACTGTGGACTGAAAACTCCCAAATTATGGAGCAAAATGAATCTATCCTTTTAAATGGTTTATCATGGGTATTTTGTCTTAGTTACAGAAAGCTGACAAACGGACCTGGGATCTTCAAAATGCATGATTGTGGGTGCTACTCCAGAACAATTGAATCATAAAATACAGGGATGGTGCCTAATGCTTAAATTTTCTGATTGGTGGAAGCAGAGCTCTGTTAATTTTTAGGCAATGTTCCAGAAGTAATATAAGATCATTAGCTTATTAGATGGCTTTGTCTTTCTGCTGACACTAAATAACTTAAATTTTCCAAATCTTGTTAATTAGCTAAAATTACATTAAGAAGTTTTTATTTTTTTAATCTTAGCTCAGCATAGCTACTCCCAGCTCTTCAGAAAGCTGAGGCAAAAGGATCCTAAAATTGAGGCCAACCTGGGTAATTTCGTGAGACCTTGTCTTAAAATAAAATAAAACATCACTGGGATTATAGCTGAGTTACCCCTGGGTTCAATCTGTAGTACAATCACCACCAAAAATGGTACCTTCTTAGTGCTTTTAGAAGCAAACACATCTACTATTATGTTCGCATTTCTACAAATTTTTTTTGTATAAATTTTAAAGTGCACATCCTCATTTTTCCAATTCATGCCTTCGTATGAAGTATCACAACTATTTCATTCAACTCATTTCCTTTTTTAAAATTTTATTTTAAGGAGAGTAAAACCCAATAAAACAAAACAGAATAAATCCAATCAAATAAAGCAGAGAAGATGGTACAGAACTCCAAAACACGATAATAGTAAATCAACAATGGCTAGCATATCATGTCTTGCTATCTTCACAATAGTTGTCCATAGCATCAGACATAGTGAAATCAAACAAAACAAAACAGAATAAAACCAATTAAAACATAACATTGAATAAAGCAAAACAATAAATCAGAACAAAGCAAAACAATGAAAGCAATATAGCACATTGTTATCTTCAAAATGGTTGCTCAGGTTACCAAATGCAAGGATAAAACAAAACAATAAAATATAACAAAACATTGGATTTCAAAAACAAGACATGAGGATGTCCTCCACAGTTGACCCAATGCACACTGCTGTCCTCCAAGTGGATGCCTAGACCATGAGCCAATGTTCAGCAGAGTCAACCAAACAACACAAACATCAAGCTATTCCCTTCCTATCAGTTGCTATCATCTCACTCTGAGTCTTCTGAATCAGCATGTGGGGGCAGGAAGTACACACTGGCTGGCTCATGGGAAGGCATGGTTACTCTTCTGTTGAGGCTTTTACCCATCAGTATAGCAGGGCTTGTTTCACAGGAAGGCCCATTCAACTCATTTTTATTATACCATTTTATCATTATGGATGATGAATCATTAGCAAGTGACTGTAGCCCACCTGTACCTGTTGTCTACTAACTGTTTAGTTGTTAGACATAACAGCCTGTCTGACAAGTTGAATTGATGCCAAATGAAAGGGAAACCTGAGAACAGAGTACAAGGATCTAGTCACATGAGTGGAAACAGCTGTTGTTTACAGCCTGCAAAGAAAAGATCAAGAAGCATAAGCAAACTCTGAAGAGAGGAAAAAGTAAAAAGAGAAAAAAACATGCTTCTCTATATAAGTTGATCACATTGTATGTGAGATAGTTGTCTAGAATGGTGTGCAGGATGTCTCTGGAGATTGGATTTAGAAAGAAAAGTAACACCGAAGAAAACAAAATAATTTTTGATATTAATAAGTTCTTATAAATTTTGTACACTTATGTAGATGTGACATCATGATACATATGCCATACTAATTCCAAAGTTTTATAGAGCTCTTGCTGTTGAGTATTTGTATAGATAAATTGCTGCAAGCTTTGCTCTGTTGAAGTGTGTGTCTGATAGTAATATTGAGTTATGAATGATGGTTACATGCATTAGGAAATACCTTATTTTGAAATTTGGTGCAAAACTTAATATGCAAAAGTGTGAGGTGGGCAAAATATGGCTGTAGAATAAAAAGGGAATTTGATATATTTAAGTTATAAACCTGGGTGTATGTACTTTGACAAAAATTCTGGAAGGAAATACAGCTAGATATTAATTATAATTATGTCTAGGTGGGGAGATTATGTTTAGGCTTTCTATCTTTATGTTTTTCCATGTTACCTTTCATAAAATATGTAGGACTAAGTATATTTTTATAATTTAAAAGATCACTTAGTTTTATTTAGTGAAAAAGAGGAGTGAGACTGTAAACTTCTCATCATAATTAAATGACCCGCAATGCCTTTACTCGTGTAGCATGGGCTTGGCCCAGCAGAACTGGTGTTACCTGGAATGTTAGAAATATACTCAAGACCAATTTAGCCAAAATCTTCATTTCTGAAGCAACCAGCTCACCACACTGGTAAGTGGCTGTGGCCCGGCAAGCCATGGCCACCTCAGGGCAAGAATGATCAGCATCTCCTGAGATCCATGTCATGTTGGACCTTAGGGCACTCAGGAACCAAGCAGCCAGCTTGCCACCATGGAAAAGTGGCTGTGAGCCTACCGGTGCACTGGCTGAGAATCATACACCCCCCACACACACACCTCCACCATTAGCAAGTGGGAGCCAGAGATCTGAGCATTTCTTGTGAGGTTGACTATATGCAACATAGCAAATAAGGGGGATTTCCTTCTACCATCTCTTTCAAGGAAAATATTTTTATCACTATTTTGCTTTGTTCTGATTAATGGTATTGCTCTATTCAGTATTCTGTTTTGATAAGTTCTATAATGTTCTGTTTTTCCTTTGATTTTTCTGTACTTGATTGAAAGAACAACTATTGTAAAGAGAACGAGATATACTATGGTACCTATTACTGTTATCCCTGTAACCTGCTGTGAAGTTCTGTACCAATTTCACTACACTGTTTCAATTGGCTTTGTTCCATGGCATTGTTCTGTGGTATTTTACTACTTTTAAAGAATTATTCACTTCTACAATATTGCCTTGGCAATGTCTGTGCCCATAGATTTTTGGAGATGCACTCAAGTTATTAATCTTGGGAAAGAAAATCATCCATGCTAAACTTGTTAAATTCCTATATCAGATGTTGCATTGAATAAATTTCAGCATACTCAAGATTGAAACGAAAGTAGAATTTTCAAATAGAGCCAGTATATTTAATTCAAATGCTACCTATACATTGAGGTGCATAAATAAAGGAAATTAAGTCTATGTGCTAGAGAAAATCTATTGAGGGAAAATAAGATCAAATATAGATCACAGTATTTCTTATCCAGTTTTCTTTCTCATTAACCTCACTTTGGATTGCAGAGGTGGTTTGCTGGCAATCAAAAATGATAGTGGATGTCTATAAATGGCAGGAATTCCTATGGTGCCATCCTTTCTGAAGGTGCAGGGAAAATAGCTCCAAGAAAATTTAGATTGTGGTTATTATAGCTGGTGGGTTTTCTAAATTCCCAACCCATCAAAAACCATTTGTAATTGCTAGTGTACCTATTACCAAAGTGTAAACCTCAGAAAGCCTAGACTCTTGTTTTTTTTTTTCACATGACTCATGTCTATATTCTTTCCTTTCTTATTCCCTTCTATAAATTGTTATCAATACAGTATTCTTTTTATATCCAAATGATGCTTTAATTAAGTACTTTATATTCTACTAGTACTCATCTACTTTAAAGAGCCCAATTAACAGATAAATTAAAATTTTGCCTAGGTGGTTAAGCAAAGTGTATCAATGTTTCCTTTTTTCATAGATAATGACTTCTACCACTTCCTCTATCTTATCCCCATGTGTGTGTATATGTGTGTGTGTGTGTGTATGTGTGCAAGAGAGTTAAAGAGAGAGCAAGCAGTATGATATGTAGTTCCTCCAACTTAATGTGTATGTGAAACACCTGGAAACCATGTATAAAAAGTATATTTTGAATATTTACATAGTGAAGTTTGAATGGAAAGAACATAGTCCTAAGAGGCAAAAAAATAATTTTTTAAAAATGTGTCGTAGAGTAAATTAATTTAATTTTTAATTTCATTATATCTATGGGGATAAAAGTTGTAATAATTTTAAAAAAATGTTTGTAAAGCTTCTGGACAAATTCAGTGAGCAATACTCATTGTACTATTGCCATTAAGTTGATAGTCCAGCATGCACAATGCATTAAAGGAAAAGTGAAACAGCCAATGTAAAATCTCAAGCTTATTTATTCCTGCCCTGTTCAACAACTTTGACTTCAGGGACTGCCCCCTTGTCATGAACTGACAGAGAACAAGGGTATGCTAATATCATTTTAGCACTTGCTATTTCAGTCCAGAAAAACTTGCTGGAATTGCAACACTAGGTTTCCTTATTGTTTTTTCTCCTCTTGACAATGAATAATAATAGTACCTATGATTTTCTACTTAATTGTATTCTCATTTTATTATTTATTACCTCACATACCTTAAAATATTTGTATAAGAATTCCCCTTTGAATTATGTTATCAAAAGCTGCCTTGCAGTTCCAATGGTGCTTAAGTTCTAACTGGACTTATCCTCATAAAGGCTTTTGAGTTTGCCCCATGGTAGAGAAAATTGAATTGTTTTAGACTTGCCCATAAAATATTGGAATAAATGTTGAAAGATTTCTTAGCCAAATATTTTGAAGTATACTTGCATGTAGAGGTCCTTACATAAAATGTCCTCCACATACAGAAAATAATTCCCTTAAGCAACTTCTGTTGATATTATTATACTAGAATGACATGCTCAGTAGATGGGAAGCATTGGAAAGCTAAATTCTGTCTGGAGTGTACCTGGTTTGTTTTGGATTAATCTCATTTACTTGAGTTAATCCATTTTCCTTGAATGTGTTTTGTACAATGCAATGTTAATTCACAAATGTTTGTCACACATCAAGGTGTTCTGAGTTACAACTATACTTTTTTCAAAGTTTACATTGAATTTCTGGTTTCTACATTGATGTTTTGATTCTCACTTTCAGTGGATGTTTCCATATCTCATAAGCTGGGAAATTGTTAGTTCTAGAAGGGCAAGTTGCCTTATTTTTTCTTTGTTTATTTGAATATTCCTTTTAAGTTATGTTAAAACTTTTCTTAGACCTATTATACAGTATTTTCTGGCAATAAATCACAATGTTGATTTGTAATTTTCCATAGTTACTTGTACCTATAACTTAGTTTCATTTTGTCACTGGTTTACTAGCATGACATTATATTGAATGTATGATTATCATAGTCTATTCATGCAACACTTAAAAAGGCTTAATAATGACTGAAAACTTCAACAATATTATCAATTTAGTGAAATTGTTATTGCCTTATTGTTGAACATGAATATTATTGTTAATATACTCTTACTGTTAATAACTGCAAGATGTCTCAATGTTAAATATTCAAGTTGAATATAGTTTCATCACATTTTTAAATTACTCTTTTATGAACATTCTGAAGATTTAACAATTTTATTCCAATAGAAATCTCATAGTCTGTCTTGATCAACAAAGATAGTGAGTATATACATGTTTAAGATCCAGAACTAAGCTGGGCATGGTGGTGCCTTCTTGTAAACCCAGGCTCTGCTGCAAAATAAAAATTATAAGAAGGCTGGTATCTGAGCATAGTAGCCCATGCCTATTAGCCTATAACTCAAGAGGTTGAGAAGGAAGGATCCCAGTGCCTGTGAGATCGATGTCACTCGGCATATGAGTTCAAAGGCAGCCTGAATTACACAGCAAGAATCTGTCACACAAAATTTTTATGGTAGTGTGCTCCTGGGTTTAACTACTAGTACCATACACAGCAAGAGGCGGGGTGGGGAGACAGAAACAGTGATCAAGAGATCTAGTACTAGATGACAAGAAATTAGTGTAGTTTAATAAAAAGGAGCTGAGGAAGTTATTTCTTTACATGCATTTAATTCTAAAGAGCACCCTAAAACTATTCCTCTTTCCATTGTCCTAAGTAAGGTAGAAAATACAATAAGAAATCTCAAGGGATTTCTGATGCTCTAGGTGAGAGCACATGCATGTTGGAACTCCTAGCTTGACCTTCTGTCACCCTCACCATACTCAAATCTTATTTTGGGTTCACAAATAGGTACTACATGTCATGCATGTCATTAAGATCAGAGTGAATTCTGGGATAAGTATTTATGTTAGAATCCTCTAAGATGACTCAGCATTCTGTCAATCATTCTTTTAAGTCACACTGGAGACTCACAGGAAGGCCCCCCGACTGAGGTGTATATCCTTTATATGGCAAAAGCCTGATTTATCTGGGGCTGTTTATTCCATATACCTTGTGTATAATGTTTAAATTTTTCTGTCACTCTAACACCATTTTTATGTCTATGTCATATCTTTCATTGACATTGTCTTTCCCTGAGCAGTTTCCCATGATCTTCATTAAATGCAGCTGCTGACACATGCTTGTAATTCATTGTTTGTTGTACACAACAGCCTGGACTATATTTATCCATTCCATAGTAACAGTAAGAAAACTTGGGATTTTGAAGGATTTATAGTCTAATTGAAAAACAAAGCATATTATCAATCAGAAACTCTTCAGTTAGAAAATGCCTCTATAATTCATTTTACTTATCTGACACTTTTGTTCTTTCTATAACTTCATAAAGTAATCATAGTGTTTCTTATTATATATTTCTAGTAGTGATGAATTCATCATCTTCTGAGACAGTAAACCATTTTGTGTCAAATTATTTCTATTAGAAAGTCCATATTGAATGGGTTAGCAATAATCTCTCAATAGCTTTTAAACACTGGCCCTTCATCCATCTTTTAGAGAATTATAGAACCATTCTTTTTGCTCACCAGATGGGAATAATTCAAAGAGTCAATGATAATTGGCATATTATCCTCCTCTTATGTATCCCCCAAATTTCTCTAAGATAAACACCCCTAATCTCCACAAAATTTAATTCTGGTAAAAATCATGATTTTAAATTTTTATTCTCCTGGATAATGGCTTTGCAACATGCATAAAGTGTTGACTAGTAATATGATATTAGGTATATTAAAATATAATAAGTAATACAAACAATGAGAGTTATAGAAATTCAAGGAAGAGAGTATTAACTGAGGTTTAGGTGATTCGACAGGATTTGGTTAATGAAAACTTACAATCTTTGCACCTTATCTTAGATAAAAGAAAAATATGAGAAAAGAAGTGTAAAAGTTGCATCATATGTGGCACTCCAGGAACCACATTCAGAGCATCAGTTCAGTTCAATTACATATCAAGTACAGGCAATAATTATTGCATGAAATTTATTTAATATATCTGTAAATATGTGGGACCCTAACTTTCATCCTCAGTACTGAAAAAATTTTTAAAAGTAAAATAACTAAATTACAAATACATGAAACAAATTTTGTGCCATAATCTCACTAATAAATAATGGCAAGCTTTTGTGCATTTCCTCACACCAGATCAAAATAATCAAAGATCTAAATGTTAGAACAGCAGAAACCTGCTGGAACTTGAAACAGGTGTAACTCTTGAAGACATAATAATAAACAAGCACTTTCTACATTTCATTGTAAAGTTAGTGCATATATATATATAATATTATTATATATATATGCATATGAATTTGAGAATTCTTAGTTTCAGAAAATCTTTATGTAAGCTTTAAATGTATTATTTTGAGTGAGTTGATTTCATTGTCATATGATTTTTCCAAGGGACTGCTCCTGTAATAAACTGAATATTTATAAGGCAGGAATTTTTCCAGATGAATAAACAACCAGAAATATTTTTTATGTCAATGAGGTCCCATCAATATAAGACTCAGGAAAATATAACATTTTCTGAGAAACCTTCACTAATTCCTTCAGGTCAGAGGTGATAGTGAGTAAAGAATGAATGGAAGACAAGTGGGCAGGGGAAATAAGCACATATTCTTGTACTTACATGACACAACTAGACATAGTTGTGGGTCAGGCACACTGAATTGTACTAAGAGAGTAGGTTCTCAAATGTGAGGAGCAGCTGAGCTGGAGATCAACCACACATTTGGGGCCAGAGTAAAGCCAGCCAAGAAAACATGCAGTGCAAGCTATGTGAACAAGGTTTGGAATTAGAGCAATGCCAGTCCAGCAGATGTCTGGCCTTGGTGTTGCTCCCTGTTAACTACAGCACAAATAGCTCTGATGTTTGCTTTCAGTGCTCTCAGCAAAACACTGAGACCTTGCATCTTCAACCCCATTGCAGGCTTTCTCCTTATCCCCTTTACTGTGTATAAATAAAGATGCAGATCATGCTGGGTTGTTGCTGCCTATCCAATAAAAAGGTCATATCCTACATGGTCCCAACTTTCCTTTTATTATTTGTCTTGATTTTCATTTAATCTCCAGTTGCTCACTCAGCACCTTCTCACTACCCTGCTGGCAGTGAAGGTCATGACACTCAAAAGACAAGTTTTGTGGTCAAACTGAACGTGTAGTATGCTTATGATATATGTTGTATAATCTGTGTGCTGGGATGTGCAAGTAGTGGTGCTTCAGTTAGTCTTATATGGTTAGGTTAGAAAATAGCTGACTGTAATAGAATGGGTAAGCTATTTGAATTAAAACTCAAGAAGCTTCTCAAAAGGGCAAAGTGCTTAATACAGATATTGTCGTGAAAATTTCCAACATAAGTCTCTCTGTATAGCTGGCACATGTTTATTCCTCTATTTATTATTCACAAAACAATAACTGACCATCTATTTTACGCAACTACCATAGTAGAGTCTGAGGATAGTGAAGAAAGATGGAAATGTTCCTCTCTTTGAGTCCCTGTCTTTGTAGTCTAGTCAGAAGGATGGATAGTAATGAAATAACCATGAACACAATATGTGATGATATTAATCATTACTGAGGAAAAGATCAAGGTGCTGTGAGAGAATAAAATGATACATCATGTGCTTTGTATGTCTCTGTGTGTTCTGCACTATACCTGTATATACCAGCCAGTGACTGAAACAGGACTCTTTTAGAAGTTGCTTCTTCCTTTGAGCCCTCTCAATTTTCAAGTAATGTATAATTTATTACAATGAATGTCAGTATGATTAGCTATTTATACACTTGTCTCTTCAAATAGCATGTAAGCTTTTGGAGAGAAGAAACTTATCAATCCATCTCTGTACTGTAGTCAAGTGCTTGGCAAACAGTAAGAGTTCAATAAATGTTTTCTGAATGACTAAATATATCTTAATTCAACATAATACATGTACAAGTTATATCTTGCATTAGTACTTTGCAACAATAGGGGAAGACCACAAGACCTCTTGACTTTATCCTAACTTTCTTCCATGTTAAAAGTTTGTATATTGTATTCTTTTTGATTATATAATCATTTTCAAAGTATTCATTTCAAACTCAAGTATCTATTAATCACGGTTTTTTTAAACATTGATACACTAAGACATTATTTAGAAAAGAAGCAAATGTTTCTGAAAAATCAAGTCCATTTAATTACTAGTTTGGAAGAAAAGTTTTGAAATACCAAAGAGCTGGGTATGGTGGTGCATGCTTGTAATACCAGAACATGGGAGACAAAGGCAAAAGGATTGCTGTGAGTTTGAGGCCACCCTGGCCTACAAAGTGAGTTTGAGTTCAGCCTGAAAACCCTGTCTCTGCAAGAAAAAAAAGCCAAATAAATCCCAAAGTGCCTTCAGTGAATGTTTTAAGTAGATTATAATGTTGCTAAGTCTAAACTTGATTGAGAAAATGATGAGGGCTTCGGAAATTCTACACAATCATTATCTTTTAGAAATGGGGAGAGTAATTGCTTTTAATATATACCCGATTTATTTCTTCATAAGTTCTTTTGTTTTTCAGTTTCTCTATTAACTCTTTTCCTGCTAAAACCCTTCACATAAGTTTAAATGTCTGAATACATTCAGCATATTTAATGCAAATATCAGAATCAGGGATAATACAGAAGTGAGAATGTGAAAGTAAGCTAGAAATGTGATTTTTTTCTGGTTTGACTGCCATAATAGATATGAATAATTCCATACATTAGTATACTGAATAACTATGCTGAAAGATAATTCTGAGTCCAACCATGATGTAGCAACTGAGCTACTCCTGACCCTCCCATTGGAGGGCTCAACTCATAAGCCAGCTTAAATTCCACCAAAGAAAGGATGGGCTCGCACAAAAATGAAGTTCTCCTTAATGAGTTATTGTTTACAAGCAGGCTGAAGTTATATGATGATGTTTCTTCTAATTTTACTAATGTATTCCTGCATCTACTGCTATGATGGCCTCAGGCAAACTGTCATAAAAATGCAGGTGTGCTTAGCAGGTACAATAACAGTGCATATGTGCATAGGAGGTTTGCCAGTTGGTCTTGCAAAATCAGCTTAAGGGAATTTCACATTTCTATAAATTAAGAAATGAATCACTAGTACTCTGATTCTCTGATTTCATTGTCTTCAACATTTCTCCTAAGGATCAGGATGACTAGGTTATTTTATAGGAGTTGAAGATGAGTCATTACCACATTCAACTTTGTCTCACAGATGGCATCATTTTATTGTATGCAGAAAAAGAGTAACAAGTGACAATGTTGTACTGATTTTTGTATTAGGTTATGGAGAGCACTGGCTCTGGTGAATATATAATCAAAGGTGAAAATTTGCATTTTGTACTTGGAAAAGATAGATAGGAAAGTAAAAAGGGAGATTTTTTTATTTAAAGAAAGAAAGAAAAAGTTAGAATAATACAGAATTCAAAAAAATTTGACACTAAGAACTTGCTAGTTGATACATTACATATTGTCATCTTAGAGTTGTTCAAGTCAGAAAATCAAAGCATAAAAAGTGGATAGATACTTACACATTGACAGTGCAAACCATTCTGTTCAATGATCCAACAAAAATTTAGTAATATGGTCATCTATCTTACACATTTATACATACAGTTATATCCTTTAGAGCACTTTCCTTTCCCTTTCATTTTTACAATGTCAATTTTCTACCTGGCACTTTATTGAATATGTTTATTATTTTAAAAATTTTTGTGAGATCCTCAATGCTCTCTAAAAACATAGTAGTTTTTATCTACAAGACCAGTTTCTTCATCCTTTATGCCTATTATTTCTTTTTTTTTTTCTTTCATAAGTGCTCTGGTTAAGACTTTCATTAATAAGTTAAAAATAAGTGGCAAGATTTGGTGGTCTTGTCTTGTTCCTGACCACAGCGCAAAAGGTTTAAGCTTTTGAATACTAAGTATGTCTGCAGTGGGTTTAACATATATGGCCTTTGAGATATTTTTCCTCTATCCTATAGATTACCATGTATTCTCTCGCATAGGCAAAATCATGCTTTTTAGGAGTCATAGCATTGAAGAATTGATCTCATTTCTAGTTCTTTCATGCAGTAACTTTACCAGGAGTGTTATCTAGAGGAAAACAGTTCACAGTGTTTGCCAATGCATAGTCTCTGCTTGGATAGATGGCTAAATATGTTATTAGTCCTTATGTAACAGAAAGGAAGAAAAGAGGAAGGGTGTGTTATGCAACCCTTTTACATAAAGGTAACTGTTATTTAAAACAACCTGAAGGACAACCAAAAAGTTTATGCAAAAATGAGCTTATAAATTTGAAAATGTCATTAAAACACTAAAACAACAAAGAGGAGTCCAGCTCCAGAAGGAGTCATGGCTGAATTCTGCAAAAAATTTAGAAATTTAACACCAGTATACCACAGACCTTTTAATGAAATTGGAAGGGTTGCAATTATCCCTAACTCATTCCTGGAGGCAAATATTACACTGATACCAAAACCAGAGAAAAACTCCCCCAATAAAGAGAACTACAATTCAGTCACCTTCATGAACAAAGATGAAAAATTCTTCAATAAAATGCTAGCAAAGAAAATGTAGCAAATCCTCAAAAAAGATTCCATTTGTGGACTGCAGGAGAAGACAGCAAGAATTCAACAGGAAGCAATCCCTCCCTCTGAGCTGGCATGATGCACACGACATTGTGGGGAGATCCAGATGCCTGCCCCTTCCAGCATGTGGGCTCAGAGACAAGAAGAGACAATCCACCTCCACCCCTCATCATAAGTGACCAGTTGACCTGGAGAAACACAGGGTGCAAAGATGGCTATTGAGGTAAAATACAACTTAATGCTTGTAGTGTTCAGTGATTCAATGACTTTGCAGGCCTAAAACTGGTAGTCTGGTCATATATTCAGAGGATAATAATACACAATGTAGCATCTATAGGTGATGTCCTTCTGAGGGTGGTGGCCATTGTTAATTCCCTATTGTCTTATTTTGGAGTCCTGTATCATTTTCATTATTTTGTTTGGTTGGGTTTTTATTCTGTTGTGTCTTGTTTGATTTTATTATATCTAATGGCATATGCAATTATTTCAAAGATAAAAAGATATACTATGGTAGCCAGTTTGGATTTACACTTATTTTGTTTGAAGTTCTTTATTGTATTCATTGTTTTGTTTTATTGGTTCTATTATGTTCTGTTTTGTTTGATTTTTACTATGTCTGATTGTATGGGCAGCTGTTTTGAAGACAAGAGGCATTATGGTAAGCATTGTTGATTTCATATTTTCTTGTTTTAAAGTTTTGTATCACTTGCACTGCTTTTTCCTGATTGACTCTATCCTTTTGTATTTTGCTTGTTTTATTCTCTTTAAAATAAAAAATTTAAAACATTATCAAAAAGAGCATACGCTATGATCAAGTTGGACTCATCCCAGGAATGCAAGGTTGGTTCAACATATGAAAATCAATAAAGGTGATACACCACATCACCAGAACCAAAGACAAAAATCACATGACAATTTCAATAAATGCAGAAAAAGCATTTGATAAAGTCTAACTCTTGATCATGATAAAACAAAACTTACAGAAACTTGAAATAGTTTGTCTTTCTCTCAATCTGACAAAAGCCATTTATGAGAAATCAACAGCGAACATAATACTAAATGGACAAAAAGTGAAAACTTTAACATAAAATTAGGAATAAGACAAGCATATCCACTGCCACAACTCCTAATCACTATAGTTCTAGAAACATTAGCAAGAAAAATTAGACAAGAGTGATTAAAGGTATAAGGATAGGCAAGGAAAAAATGATATTATTGTTATTCACAGATGACATGATACTCTACATAGAAAACCCCAAAAAATCCACTAACAGGTATCTGAACTTAATTACCAAATTCAGTAGCATATCTGAATACAAAGTCAGCATTCAAAAATCAATAGAATTGCTGTACTCAAGCAAAAAACTCACTGAGAGAGAAATTAGGGAAACCACACACTTCACAATGGCATCCAAAACAATAAAATACTGAGGAATAAATCAAACAAAGGAAGCAAAAGATTTATACATTGAAAATTATAGTACTCTGAAAAAATAATGGAAGAAGACTTCAGAAAATGGAAAACATATCTTTCTCATGGATAGGAAGAAACAAAATTGTGAAAATGATCATAATCCCAAAATTTTTATACAAATTTAATGTAATTCCAATCAAAATATGTTTAGCATATCACACAGATCTAGAGATAACATATCTAAAATCCATATTCAAACAGAGGACACCTACAATAGCAAAGGCAATCCTGGGCAATAA
The DNA here is from genome assembly GCA_004027455.1 of Hydrochoerus hydrochaeris. Classification (NCBI taxonomy): domain Eukaryota; kingdom Metazoa; phylum Chordata; class Mammalia; order Rodentia; family Hydrochaeridae; genus Hydrochoerus; species Hydrochoerus hydrochaeris. The sequence continues at coordinate 384,732 of PVLA01001187.1, forward strand.
CAGCAAGGCAGGAAGCAGTACAATCCCTGACTTATACTTCAAAGCTACTGTAGTAAAATCAGTATGACACTGACAAAAAAACACAACAGACCTAAGGGTTAATGGAATGGATTAGAAAATATAGGCATAACTGCAAACACATTGAACCACCTTGTATTTGACAAAGGGTCCAAAGATGTTCACTGGAAGATAGACAAATTTTTCAATAAATGGTTCTGGAAAAACTGGCTTTCTACATGCTGAAGACTTAAGCTAAAGCTATGCATATCACCATAAACTAAACTAAAGTCAAAATCGATCAAACATATAAATATTATAATAGAAACACTTAATCTACTGGAAGAAAAAGTACATAGAAATCTAGAAGTCATAGATATAGTCAGACAGTTCATGAACAAAACCCAAAGTGCACAGGATGTATTTCAAAGAAACAGCAACTGGGATCTCATTTTATTAAAAAGTTTTTGCACATCAAAAGAAATCACCAACAGAGTAGAAGAAAACACACAGAATCTAAAAAAAAATTTAGCCCAGTGTTCTTCAGACAAAGGGTTTCTATCTAGAACATATAATGTACTGAAATGAATCAGGCCTTCAAATTCAAAGATTCATTCCAAAAATGGGAAATTGAGTTGAATTCACACTTCTCAGATGAAGAAATACAAGTAGCAAATAAACATATGAAAAAATGCTCAACAAAACTCTTCATTTGAGAAATGCAAATTAAAACAACACTGAGATTCCATCTCATTCCAGAAGGAATGGCTATCATCAAGAAATCAACCAGTAACAAATTCTGATGAGGCTGTAGGGAAAAGTAATCCTTCTCCACTGTTGGTGGGAGTATTGATTGATAAAACAACTGTTGAAATCCTTGTGGCAATTGCTCAAAAACTAGGATTGCAGGTCCTATTCAATACAAATATTCCCTTTCTGGGTACTTTTCCAGAAGAATTGAAAACATCATACCACAGCAATATATGTGCACTCATGTTGCTAAAAGAACAATTTGTAATAGATAAATCTTGGAAACAACCCAAATGTCCATTAACTGAAGAATGAAAAAAAGATTTTGTGTTTTTATATAATGGAGTAGTACTCAGCTATAAAGAGGGATATACTAGAGGCTTTTATAGCTAATGGATTCAACTTGAGACCATATTAATAAGTGAAACAAATGATATCTTCACTGTAAACATTGTATTGTCCCCATAGTGCAAAAAACTGAAACAGTAAATAAGATACAAATTGTGCCATAGATATTGTGAAGATGAAAGGAAAAAGAACTGCTTAAAACAAAGAATAACAGAGATAGGGGTAAAGGAGACAAGAAAGTGGGGAGATTATATATATGTATATGATAGATCATTATATCACTAATCTCTCTTAGCTCATCAAAAATGACAATTTTTGCTTTCAATTTTTGATCATTTTTTCATGCCAGTATCTTCTAATCTGAAAAACTACTTTGAAGATAACAATATTCAGTATATTAACCTTTGTTAATCTATTATTTTGTTTTGAAATTCTGTACAATCATTTTGAATTTTTCATTTTAAAATTAAAGAAAAAAATGAGTGTACATAGTAAAAGAAGAGTTTTGTTTGCATGAAATGAAATACTCAGTGTTGTGCCACTAATCATCCCAAACTTCTTTCTGCAATATTAAAAATCATTTTACAATCCTAATCAACTGAGAGAGAGCATAGAAGGGAAAAACTGCTAAAGGAAATCATTATGCAAAGCTAACTTCTTAGGAAAGGATAATGATGATTAATGATATATAGAAACAGAACTCCTGGTGAGAAGACAGTGCAAAATGCCTAGTGAACAAATTATGAGTATGAAATGTTGGTTTAATAGCATTTAAAATATTCCTTTGTGATGGTAAGAATCTATATAGAAAATAGCATTTACATTTTAGAGAGTAAGAGACTTCTTTTAAACTGTATTTCTATTGAAATCCCAGGAACCTAACATTTCAATAATAAAAAACCAGTTTAGTACAGATAGTATGCTCACTTTGGTTAATTATGTTTCAGAAAATTTTAACATTCATGTGGAAAAAGTGTTCAGGATTTTTCAAAAGTATACAATGAAGCCAGTTAAGTTTTATTTATCAATGGCATCAAAACAAATCAGCTAAATTTAATTACTTCATTGTAATCTAAGAACATGTTTTCTTTTTTTTCTAATTCCTTAGAAGTTTCAGTCCTGAAGTGTGCAGTATGCACTAATTCTATAAGTTACAATACTTATAGTGCTCTTATCATAGAACTAGATATTAGAATGTGGACATTCTCACTGAAGAGGTTAAATATACTTTTATTCTAAGAGTATAATGAAAGTAATTGAAATTTGAATCTTATTGTGACCTTGAATATAATGATAGTATTAAAATACAATTCACTATCAACATTTTTCATATTTTTACTTTAGTTTCTTATTATTTAAACAACCCAAAACTTGAAGTTGGTGGTGCAGTCCAGTAGTAAGGCATATTCACTCTGGCAATGACTCTGAAGTAAACTGTTCTTCGTTCTGATATGCACAAATATATAGCTTGAATAAGTCTCTTCTGGTCCTTGGTTTCTCTCCGGTCCTAAAATTTCTTCTGAAATACTAAATATAATTTTAAATTAATTATAAATTTAAGGTTCTCTTTATGTGGCATTGCTTAAATGGGAATAAGACCATCATATAGAGAAGGTTAAACTGTTAGTTTTTCTGAATCAGGTGTTATGCATTAAAGCCAAGTAATAGTTTTACAGTCTTTTTTAAACTTTTTTTGGTGGTACTGGGGATCAAACACATGACCTCAAGCTTGCCTGGCAGGCACTTATGCCACTGAGCTAAATTCCCAGCCCCAGTTTTACAGTCTTTATTAAGTCTCTCTCCTGTGCAGAAAATGGCCCAGTCCCAATAGGGTCCAACAGATCCTTAATGTACAATAAACAGAGACTTTAAAATATTTAACTCTATGAACTATATTGCTGAATGTTCAGAGTTATCCTTGTAGTGTTTGGATAGGTCTTTATAACATTGTATGGTCAATGCCTAACATATGAAAAGTTTCCTGGTCTAGTGGGGATAGACTAATTTCTTTAAGATAGTGTTAAGGGTTTTTCACTGAACCTGATGTAAAAGTACACACACCATATATTTTTCTACCAAACAGATTTCCTGAAATTATTGTGCAGACCTATAAAGTACACATCAAGATGTAAAACTGAAATGTGAAAATGTAAATGTGAATCTCTTAGCAGAAGACACAGTCTTTCTGGATATGGTATTAAAGCGTTGCTATTCACAACTGCTACATTTACACTAATATATCTTTTAAACCACAAATTGTTTCCTGTGATTGCAATTGGAAATAACTTTTGAGGAAATACTAAATATGACATTTAAGATGGAGTTTTCATTAATATCTATTAACATATTTTCTTTAAAACATTTTATTTGGTACAAGTAAATCTAAGAGATTATAATGAGCAAAAACACAAAGTGAATTTAACGCATTCATTCTCATGCTTATTGTAAGATAAAATTATGACAACTATACCTGAGTGCCTTCATACTAGAAAGATATTTATTACATTCATTGGAATTATTGATATGTACTTGAAGATTCTTATTTTAACATTGCATTTAGCCAATTAAGTTAATTTATTCCATTCAAAGAGTATATGCAGAAACAAAGTATTATGACTGACAGCATATTTGAAAGAAGTAGCTAATATGAGAAGATATACTATTTGAAGATATACTATTTAGAGTTTCTTAGTTTGCAACTCACTGGCTATCATGATAAAGATGCCAATAAGGATAAATGGACATAATTAAGGGTATGTATTCTGGAAATTATTTTCTATGTGAAAATGATATTTTGACATCATATTTTTATGTTAAGAATATGCTAGGGAATATTTCATTAAAATCTACTCATGACTGTCAATGATAATCTTAAAACAATCATTGTCAGTTCCTTGTACTGTTTCTTCTGTAAAGAAATAATTAATTTCATTAAAAAGACATTTTAAATATTGAATGATATTTTTAAAGCCCTTCTTATTAAATATCACCAGTTAGTAGTCAGCTTAACAAAAATGTAACATAACATTTTCAGAGCCTAGAAAGTAGGCTGAATCTATCAATTTACTGGATAGAATTTCACAGTGGTGTAACTAAGGTGCAGCAAGACCAGAGAGCTTATTTAATAATTAGGGCAGATTTATAAACAACATTACACTTGAGTATCTCCCATTGAAATCAACAGAAATCTTGTTTCATAGGCTTTTGTGTCTAGATTTTCCCTTTTGTACAAAGACAGTTATTTTTGTGTCTAGATTTTCCCTTTTGTACAAAGACAGTTATATTTAGTACCCATTCTAATAACTTCACTTTAATTTGATTAGCTGCATGAATCTTTTTTCCACTTATGATCACACTCAAAGGATTAGAGGATGAGGCTTTCACCATCTTCAGTGTGTGTGTGTGTGTATGTGAGAGAGAGAGAGAGAGAGAGACTTCACATGTAGCACTGAAATCTGAAACTAGAAGCAAAAAAAATATGAACAAAGGACAGACATCCTAATGACAGACTTATATTAGTGGAACACAGATAACCAGAATTTTCCAGGCATGGTTCTGAACTACTCTGATAACTACAATACTACATGTCAAAGATATTTCATTTTGAAGGAGCAGGTAACTACTGAAGATTTAACTAGATAGATATTTTACAAAAGATTTAATTAGCACAGCATTCATTGGCAGGGTGACCACAGAGTACAGAGTATTTCCTGAATGAATTTATTTTGCTTTTTTTGGAAATGCAAAAGGGTGATCAGAATATATAGTGAATGTTCAACTTTTAAAACTTTATTACAATGAAAGACACATTGCCACCAGTTCTCATAAAAATACTCACTCTTGTTTTGCATACATTTATCCCATTGTTATTGCCACTTTCTGAATAAGTTCTGGAAATCCACTTTCATAGTGTCTTTTAAGAGATATTAAAATCAATGAATGCTACTGCTGATTGCTATCCAACAAAAGGCAAGCTCATGATATATCCTCATCCAACTTACTGGATCTGGCACTATACAATATCTGGCTCTTCCTCAAGATCAAAATGACCATGAAAGGTAAACATTTCAATCAATTCTGGACACTGAGTCAGTCATGACAGTGCAACTAAAGACATGAAAAGAAACTTCCAGAACTGTTTCAGAATAATGGCATAAGTGATGGAATAAGTGTATTTGAATTCAGAGAAACATATTCTGAGGAGAATTAATGGCAATGTATACTTTGCTATAATATATTTCTAAAAATTAAAAAATTCACAGTATTTTCAATCATACCTCATAGATGTGCATGGTGACCAAAAAAGTTTAATTTCCTATTATATATTCTTATTAAAAAATTTTTGGACAGTATTATGTAGTTCTGACTAGTCTTAAAATCACCATGTAGCCCAAACTCACCCACATTGTCAATTTTGTGTCAGTCCTCCTGACTCAGCCTCTTGAGTGCCTACTGTGGATTCTGATATTTATTGAGGCATATATATATATATATATATATATATATATATATATGATAGAGTAGATGCTAGATTATTCTCTGCATTCTGTTGACTACATCTGTCAAATTAAATTATCCAGATAAATGAATCTAAGTAAATTCCCTCTCCCTTGAAGTACCATAATAAGAATGCACTAGTCCTGGATTGTGTTAGGGAAAAAGGAGTTCTAATTAAAATATGGAGACACATTATAATATAGTTATGACTATAGTGGTTTGGTAACTGGTGGTCAGTTCAAACATGAGCTGAGCTCAATAACTGTAGTGCTGAATATGAATGATCTGCTTGAGGACTGCTGCCAGCATAAAAAAAGCAGACCTGGAGAGGAAGAGTAGTATTGTAGGTTCTCCTAAGTGTTATTTGGAGCCATTGTTTCCCCTGGAGGAGCTAGTCATGCTGGCTCCTTTGATAGGAATTCAGCTGTTATCATCAGAGGAGCTCAGGACCTTGTGGCTGAGAATGGCTGCAGTTCACTTTGGGAGAGACTTGGTACTTACTTTGATCATTGCTTTCTGGCTCCGGAAGGGAAGTTGTGAGCTGCTTAATCTCCAGGAGAAGTTTGTCATTCTGGCTTCCTGATATGTTCTCATCTGTTCTCATCTTTGTAGGAGATCAGTATTTCACTGTTGCTGAGAATTGCTGTGGTGATTTTCAGGGTCCTTATTTTGAACATTGCTTCTTGGCTCCAGTACAGAACCCTCAGCATGCTGGCATAGATCCTTTATCCCATTGGCATAGACTTTCTAGCTTCTACAGCTGACCTTTGGGCCTTCCCAGTGCAGATCCATGCAATAGACTTGAATGAGTCATTGTCCTGGTCTCTTGGTTTCCATTTTAATTGCAGGCCCTTGGCTGGATTTTCTAGATCTTTAGTGTTGTGGACAGATTTCCTGAACTCTTTTGCATTTGAATCCTTGGGTGACCATTATAAATAATACCATAAATTATGTGTCCTGTATGTAATTGTTCTACTTTCAACTCTTTATTGAAACAAATACAAAATATAAAGTATCTCCACTTATTTAATAGCTAATGTTTTTATTTCATAACTCCAGGTTGGCTACTTTAAGAATCACCTAATAATATCTATTTATATACATACAATTTTTTACTTTTATTTTAATTGCTTTATTTTATTTCAGTAGGTAATATTTAGGTTTATGTTTTTTTCAGTTGCCGGAGTCCAGCTGCGGCAGGGCTAGGGTTTCCCAAATGTGGTCAGGGAGTCGGCAATTGAGAGACAGAAAACACTGCACACCAGTCTGTGAGTGAATCTGAATCTGCTTTATCTTTTAGAAGCTGGAATATATATATGCTAACCTTGGCAGCAACCCCCAGCCTCAAGCAGGAAACGCCCCAGGCCCAGGGCCAGGCAGGGATAATCCTAAACAACAGGTTTTAATTGACCTCAACTCCAAGCAGGAATCGCCCCAGGTTCAGGGCAATAGGTATCAATTAACATTTTAATCTTGACATTGAGTCAGCCCGGGAAATGCAAGCCGACCCACCCGGATGCCCTCAGGAGGAAGAGATGTGTGAGATTATTAGGCCACTCCCTACATTGCTTTCCTTATCATTTATGGGAGTGGCAGTCCCTGCAAGGACAGCGCCTGTCTTAGGTCAAGGACTCTTCACAGGTACCCAACCAGGCCTTACCCGTCATGGGCCTGCAGGACAGCAATTGGTCCTGTGCCTGTCTTAGGCGGCCGGTGGCATAACATATGTGTCCTAGTTGCCCGTCTCTGGCTGCCTGTCCAGTGTCTCAGGGTAGTTGTCTCACAGGAATTTTGTAAATCCTCCTCCATGAGCTCTTTCATTTCTCTCACATTATTCACAGAAGGCAAAACCCCACAACCAGTCCTCACAAAGGGGTTATCTAGAGGG